>VWYK01085579.1:0-10473 GCA_013399775.1 Semnornis frantzii | reverse complement strand
GATGTGTTTATTTTTCACCTTTGCTTTCTGTAGAATTTAAGGCAGGTTATGCTCAGTTATTGAGATAGATTTTTTTTTTTTAATGGAACATATGGAATTATTACCTTCTATTCTATTTTTATTTTTGTTCCCTTCACTGCTTAAAGAAACACCAGAAACTTAAGACAAAGTTTAGCTAAATTGGAATGTCCTTAATTTATATAGAAACTGTGCAGAGTACCGATGGACTAATGCCATTATCCCAGGAGAAGTTACAGTCTTGATGACATTGTATGATGCCAATATGGGCTTTGGACATATAGTGGTTTACAGAACTGCTTCTAGTAACTTGAGCGTATACATTTTCCAAGGAAATAGTCCACATTTTCCAAATAAAAATTGTCGAGTGGAAGGACATGCTGGAATTGGAGAAACAAGCCAGGGTGTGGGAAATGTTAGCTTGCAGAGCAATTGAGTAATGCTGGTTGGTCCCTGTCCCATTCCCCACTGACCTTTCAGTAAATGAACCCTGGGATGACTCACTCCGCAGACCCACCTCAGCACCTTTTCTCTTCTCCCTCCCTTTGGGGCTGTGGAGAGGTTGCAATGACAGTCGCTTTCTTTTGGCTCATAGCAGCATTTTGCTGTTTGGAGGATTATATATACTTTTGTTTTTCCTAGCTCCTAAACAAAACCATCCATTCCCTTTCCTTGATTTAAGGTAGAATTCAGTGTATAATGATGTAAAATTACACTCCTTCAAAAAGAATCTCCTTCTCATTTTTCTTTTCTAAGGTTTGTCTTAACAGATTTTTTTGAAGCTTACTCAGCTACTATCCTTTCTCAGCTACTATCCTTTTACTTATTTGATGCCAGCTTACTGTTATGCATACACTGCCAAGGAAAAACAGGTTAGTGTCACACATAACATTATCTGTCATCTTGTACAGCAAAAGACAGTAACCAGCAATGAACATTAGTATCTGTTGATCTTAAAGGAAAGTATTGTTGCTTCACTTCCTAAGTTTCCAGAAATCAAGTTCCCAGAGACAGTAGGATCAGATTTTATGCAAGAATCACAATTTTATTGCACTAACTTACTGCCGAATCTTGTGTAATAACAGGATGGACTTGATTATGCTTTGAGTAGTAGCACTTGAAACTACAAAACTGAGAATAAAATTGATGCCTATTCTCTGAACTACCCAAGGTCCAGCAGGCTTGGAAAGGAGTCAAAAAATCATTGAGACATCGCAGCAAGCCACTGGGGAACCAGGCAAGCTTTGCAGCACTGAGTCAGCGTGTCATTTCAGGAGTCTGTATTTCCTCAAATGCAATTTAGTGCTATGTACTGTTCCCTGATTTATTTTTTTCCTACCACCCCCCTCCCCCTGCTTTCCATGTTTTTCTGGCTCTGTGTTCACATTTTAGCTCTTAAAAGAGAAGAGGGAATAATCCATTTACATAGTGGGAATTTGTGTGTGTTAGGCAGACCAAGAGGGAAAACTTACCATTTCTGGAGATGCCACAAGTTTGATATGGAGCTGTTCCAGGTATCTGTGTTAAGTACACCCACTGAATCGTAGACTGAATTTGAGCATTTCTGACTAACTCAAATTTATAACACCCTTTGAGAAAAGTGTCCACTATCTAATCTATATGTTTATTCCCCTTTTTATTGCACTTTGACAATGTTTTTCTGTTCGCTTAATTGCATTAAATGAATGGTTGACAAATTGTTATGAAAAGAAGTATTCAGTATGAAATTAATTTACAGTGACTGTTTCTTGGAACTGGCAAGAGGAGCCTGATAAAAACCGAGTGCCTAAATGTGTAGTGTTAGAATAATGGAATATAAATTAAAAACCTGTGTTTCAATTTTAAAACATTCAACTGGAAAATAATGCAAACATTGAATAATTCCCAGCATTATTGTTTATTTTACTGGAAATCATGATCTGTACTTTGATATAAAGTCACAGATTTGCTTTGGGTTGGAAGCTACCTTTAAGATACTCAAGTTCAATCATTAAGCTAGGACTGTCAAGTCACCACTAAACTACGTTCCTCGGCACCACATCTACACGTCTTTTAAATATCTCCAAGGACAGCAACTCCGCTGCTTCCCTGAGCAGCCTCTTCAGTGCCTGACAACTCTTTGAGCAAAGAAATTTTTCCTAATATCAAACCTAAATCTCCCTTGGCACAACATGAGGCCATTTCTTCGTCTATCATTTGTTGCTCAGGCGAAGACACCAACCCCCACCTCACTATAACTTCCTTTCAGGCATCTTTAGAGAGCCATAAGGTCTTCCCTCAGTCTCTTTTTCTCTAGGCTAAACACCACCAGTCCCCTCAGATGCTCTTCAAAGACTCGTGCTTTAGACTGCTCACCAGATTTGTTACCCTTCCTTGGACATGATCCAGCATGTCAATATTCTTCTTGTAGCGAGTGCCCCAAAACTCAGTGCAGTATTTGAAGTGTGCCCAGCCTCAACAGTCCTGAGTACAAAGAGACAATTCCTTCCCTAGTCCTGCAGGTCACACCTGCATTTCTAATAATGTGATGCTGTTGGGTTTCTTGGCCACTTGGACACACTGCTGGCTTATATTCAGCTGGCTGTGGACCAGTGTCCTCATGTCCTTTTGGCCGAGCAGCTCTCCAGCCACACTTTCCATTGCATGGAGTTGGTGGGACCCAGGTGCAGGACCTGGCACTCAGCCTTGTTAAACTTCATGCAATTGGCCTTGGCCCACCAATCCAGCCTGTCCAGACCCATCTGTAGAGCCTCCCTAACCTCAAGCAGATCAACATGTCCACCATCTGCAGACTTATGAAGGGTGTCCTCCATCCCCTTGCCCAGATCCTTGATAAAGATATTAAATGGAACTAGCCCCAACATCGAGCCCGGGGGAACGTTGCTTGTGACTAACCACCAACTCAGTTTAACTCTGTTCACTGCCACTCTTTGGGGTCAGCCATCCAGACAGATTTTTATCTAGTAAAGAATACAACCATCCAAGCTATGTGCAGCCAGTCTCTCCAGGACACCGATGTAGGAGATTGTGTCAAAAACTTTACTAAAGTCTAGGCAGACAACATGTATATGAATTTTCAGTAGCAAGTAAATACATTAAAAAAAAAATACTGGAGAAGAAGGAAAGAAAATGAAAGACAAACCTATTCTTAAGTCAACTAATTGTCAGGGAAATACAGCTCCTTCTTGAAATCTTTGCCCTAAGTTAACTCATGACATTTCTGTCACTGATTTTTAACAGAGCCAGATTTTATCCATGGAGGTTCTTTCACTGTATCAGGAATAAGTTTCTAGTATTGACCACTCTATAGCACAGATGCAGTATTTTTCAGTGCCTGACTTGGACTTTACTCACTTTGATTTCCATAGCACTAATGACAGTGACACATAGGTTATGATAAGAACTTAAATGTTATTAATTCTTAATTAACATTTTGAAAAAGAGTGTTGCTTTCAAAATGCAAACAAAGATTTTTTTTTTTTTACTTGATTATGTGGAAATGGACATATCAAGTGAAGCTGTTTAATTGATCTTTAATCTGGGAAACTGTAAGGAAAAAAATATTTGCTCTTGATGTCAGAAGTAAGATAATAGCAGACATAACCTACAATACAAAAGAAAATGCTAGATAAGAAGAGAAGATTTTAACAGTGGCAAGTAGTGGCAAGTAAAGTTAACAAAGAATTGTCTGAGTAAAGTGGGAATTATTTACTGCTGGACATCTTTAAGAGCAAATTAGGTGACTGCCTCATGGAAACGGCTTAGGAGACAGAATATGATTTCTTGAGGTTCCCATCAGACTCTTTTTTCTTTTATTTTCCTCTCTGTGTTTAGGATTCATTGACTTCCATATCCTCAGCTTGCCTTAAGCTGTAAGTTTTTTAGGAATTAATAGTAATGGTTGACTGTTTAACTGACTTTCTGCTAACCATTTTAATAATTAGCAGAAATTTATTCAGGCACAGCATAATCTAGAAGTCCTTCCCTCCTTCATGATTTATCTTTTGACTATTTCTCAGGCCAGAAGAGTAGCTCATATTTTTTTGCTTTCTAAAAGTCTTGTACAAAGCTGCTGTAGAAGTCACTGTGCTCTCCTCACATATGTAGGAACTTTCCATTATTTTATTCTCCATTTGGACACAAGGCTCCAGCCCACCACTGACTTTTTTTGTCCCAGGAAAATTGTGTGATCCTTTGTAAATGTGCATTATTTCTTACAAATTTAAATCCTGGCTCTTAAAAAGTTTTGGAGTACTTTCCACTTCTACCAGATGTTCCACCCATGTTTTATGGGAACAGATGAAGTCATTTAAGGATGTGAGGAGGTTTTTTTGATCCGAAGAACTTGGGTTTCACTTTTTGCTAACATCTGAAATGTTCCTGGTGCATTCAAGAGTCTAAGAGAATTTCTCATGCTCTTCCATAGGGTATCATAACAGCTGTTTCTGTTACCCTCTCAATTTCTGAATGACAATTCAACTTGAAGAATATCCATGTATTGGATTAATTAATGCTAAATGTATTCTGCTTCTTACCTTTTCCCAAAGCATCTCTTGTACAGTAAGATGGATGATTTTAGCCTTTCTGTGAATGATGACTTGTAAAAAGAAATCTTTATGTCCCTTCATGTCTCTCTCAGATATTTGATACAAGTGTGGAACACCATGGTGATTGTTGCTTCAAGCCATCCTGTGGCATGAATTTATTAACTATTATGTGATATGCTAGGAAATCCAAGGGGAGCAGGCCTGCTGCATCCCAGCAACATTCCACAAATTATGCATCACTGCTGCTCCTCATCATATGTGCCCAGCTCTTCATTATACTTGGTGAATACAAGGTACAAAAGAATTGCTCTATTCGCTTCCTTTTGCTGTTTTCAATTGACATTTCTGTTGGATCTGTTCTACATAACATTTTTGATTCTCGCGTGGCTCTACCACTTTTGAGATCTGTCTTTCTATGAAGTTCTGAACCACCATCCTTATTTCACAACCCCCATGACTGCCTTTTCCTTTAGCTGCACTTCCTCCTAAATATTCTTTCCCCTCAGAGCCCAATCCTTTATCTAGCTTCAAAGTTCTGCAAAACAGCAGTCCCAGTTTCAAGGAGCAGTAATTAACCTCGCAGATGCACTTGGATGATTCACTACCTTTCTGTTACAAGCCGTTCCTCAGAATGAGAATAAGAAAGGAATGCCCTCCTTGTCACCTGGAATGAAAGACCATTGTTTTAGGAGGACACACCTCTTCCTACTGACATTTAGTCAGAAACAAGCTCGAGGAGGACAGGCTGAGGGAGTTGGGGTTGTTCAACCTGGAGAAGAGTAGGCTCAGGGGAGACCATTTTGCACTCTACAACTACCAGAAAAGAGGTTGTAGCCAGGTGGGGGTTGGTCTCTTCTACAAGGCAAGAAGAACAGTGACAGAAGAAGAGGATACAGCC
Source organism: Semnornis frantzii (assembly GCA_013399775.1). Classification (NCBI taxonomy): domain Eukaryota; kingdom Metazoa; phylum Chordata; class Aves; order Piciformes; family Ramphastidae; genus Semnornis; species Semnornis frantzii. The sequence continues at coordinate 5,010 of VWYK01085579.1, read as the reverse complement.
TCAATTTGTGCTAGGGCAGGTTTAGGCTGGAAGTTAGAAAGAAGTTCTTCACAGAAAGAGTGATTGGTCATTGGAATGGGCTGTCCACGGAGGTGGTGGAGTCACCATTACCGGAGGTGTTTAAAAGGAGGCTGGATGAGGCAGTTAGTGCCATGGTTTAGTTAATTAGAAGGTGTTAGGTGATAGGTTGGAGTTGATGATCTTGAAGGTCTTTTCCAACCTGATTAATTCTGATTCTGAAAAATTTCTTATTCTATTAGCACCCTGATAATTAATTAGTTGGATCAAATCCCTTACAAAATTGTTACTTGCTATAATGAAAACCAAATTTCTGCTAAAGAAGGCACACAAAACTGCATTTCTTGTCTGCAGTGACACAGGAATAGTATTAGGAGCAATTTCTTCAGCCTAACCTCCATGAACACTGCATCTTTTGTGCAGGTCAGTAACCAGCTCAATACTCTTCCAACTACAAGTCATGGATGTCTGTACATGTCGTGGGTTTAAAGAGCCAACAGAGTGAAGCTCTCAAATGAATTGGAGAAAAAAAATAGAATTATATTTGGAGAGAGTTACAGATAGAAATTACAAGGCAGACACAGAATCCATAAGCGAGCCCCCTTGAATTTTCCCCCAACCCAAAACTAAATCTATCATCCCCAGTGCTCCAATCCTCCCCCACCCCCCCATGCCTCTGCCATCCAAGAGGCCTAAACACAGCCTCTGGAGGTCCCAACCAGGCCTATCCTTACATGTTTGTCCCGATAATGCAGCTCCTGCCCGGCAGAAGGCTGGAGGGGGAGGAAAAGAGCACAAGCTGGCCTTGCAGTGAGCTTATGAAGAGACAGCAGAATTGTGGGATTGAATAACAATCTTCAAGTCCCAAGAGGACTTTCTTAACCCTATAGTTCCCAACCTGGGACAGTAGAGAAGTGCTGCAAGAAACTGAGAAGCTCTGGGGTTGTTCAGGTCCTTCCAAAACCCACCACCAGCCCTTCAGTGACATCAGATTTTCTTTTCCTGTAAGGTGGGACTTCTCAGCATAGGCTGTTCTACCATCTGATGCCTCTGAAGTCTACTGTACCTGTAAATACTATGTAGCTTGGAGACAGTTAACAAACTTCCCCCTCCCCCGCCCCCCCCCACTCATTTGGACAGGGACATTTTTAAAGATCTCTGCACCCTACAATTCTTCAGTATTTTCCAGTTACACTGACAATAACTCAAATAGTCATGCCTCTGGAAGAGAAAATTGCTCCTCTGAAGTTTCCATGACAGTTTCTGCTCATTGCTTCAATTCTTGATCATTGTTTCATGCACTGTATTCTCTCTCTTCACCAGAAGCTGTTTAAAAAATGACTTTTTCATTCAGGCTTCAGAGCCCATCTCTCAAGCAGACTGTGACAAGAGTTACCCAAACAGCCAGCTGCACTCCTGGACACCTTCTTATGCTTGCAGTAATAATGGCAAGCTAGCCAGTTGTTAAAGTTGCAGCCTTCCCATACTGAGAATCATCTATAAACTAAGATTTAAAAGGGCTAGTAGTTAAACAGCTTGCATACATTACTTTCTAAATGCAGTTCTTTTTGAATATGCTAGATCAGAAATCCTAATTTCACCTGATTTACCTGTTTCTTTACTGTGTAGAAGTTATGTGTAACTTCTGCGAATGGCAAGGAACTTTCTTCTTGCTTCCCTAATATCCAGATCAACAACAATGAAAACACTGCTCAAATCAGAGTGATTTTATTTGGGAAAACTTCCTGTATGCTTATAAGAAAACCTAAATTGTGAGACCAAATTCTATATGCTGAGTGCAGTACTCTGAGAAGCTCTAAAAGTGTAGATGAGCTTATTGAATTAATAGAACACTGTGTAGTGAAAAAAGGGGACCCTAGCTCTTACTTGCTCTTTTTCTGTGTTAATAGAAATCTGTACTATTTCTGTAAAATCTTGCAAGTCCACGGAGTTAATTTTTTTCCAATTTCAAATGTTTCTGTGCATTTTAAGGACTCTTGTCTTCTGTGTTATTAACTACGGATACTAAAAATCAAATGTATTACCCTAGTTTTGAATATACCTATTTTGTCTATGAAGTCTATTCACATTTTGTAACTTCATTTCATATTTATTAATGAAGGATAAAGATCTAGTCCAAATGTTCTTATATCTTATCTCAGAGAAGCCTCTCTTCAATGTTTCTAAAGTAGACACCAAACTTAGATGTTTGCATTTGTTACCCAGAGTGCCTATATTACCATCATCAAACCGTGAAATGCAACTTTCCAAACACCAGGCTTTTGAAGTAATGGTTTAAGTGACAGATTGTGGAAACTTCAATTTTACAGCCTGGGCTCCAAGCACTATTTTCCAGTTCTTTACTTCTCATGCATCAGTTTTAGTTTCTCTTCCCAGCCTCTGTTCCTGATCTGATCATAACACAGAATTCACTTCAGAATCTTGGCTATGCCAATATGGTGAACCAAAATACACTATTGAAAAAGCAAAGTAAAATACAAAAAAGGTTAGTAATAAGATTGTTGAGATGGTTTAAGGATGTGATGTGGTTGCTGACAGCAGAATTAAGTAAATGTCTCACATTGTCGTTCTCTATAGCATAAATTCTAAGTGGTGTGATTACTACAGCTTCATTAGGGTGTGAAGTGTCCTAAACATAGCCTAAATTCTTACTAGACATTGCCATTCATCCAAATGTATGTTTATTAGAAGTGCACCTATGTGCGCTTTCTTTAGTAGACATCTGCTGATGTGAAAAGTATTACTGTTTACCAGGAATGTGATTGGTCACATGAAAATTATCTGTATGAAAATTATCTGTCAGATGTAAATTGAGGTGGTTCAGGCTCAACACTTATCTCTGAGCTCACCAATCCCTGGCTGGCTTTCTACTATTTATTTGCTGATCAAGGCATGGCTAAAAATAAAGAAATCAAAGGGAGAGAATTTCACTGAAACTCCAGGCCAACCAAACCTGCAAACCAGAAAATATATATGAAATTAGCAGAAATACTCTTCAACTCGAATACCTAAGCAAATCTGCCTAGCTTTCTACAATACATTGAAATATCACAGTTTACATGCGATCACTGGTAACAAACACAGAAGCTGACCTAAATCTCTTGAAGTACATGACCAGAATACTCTCTTATGTTGGAAATAACCTGTATGCTTGTAGGCTGCCATGTGCTTGGGTGGCGGAAACTGTTTTATTGCTACCGTCTGCTCCTGCTTTTTAAGGTAACTGTATAGTGTCTGATCTCAGTAAACCCTTTACCTCAACTATCTCAACTCAGGAGTGGGGGGTTTTTGTATTACCTTCCTTCCTGCCTGTGTTTGGTGCAGGGGGCTCACTTGTTCGAGCAGGCTGTGTTAACCTGGGACAAACAGTTTATGAATTTAAAAAACAGTTTGTTTCATGGTCATTTTTTCATACCTCACTACGTCCTCCACTCTGTCCTACACGAAAGGTCATGGGAGAGAGCCCTTTGTTGCTGTTGTGAAGGAAGCAGAAGGGGAGTTTGTGGCTGATGATATGTGTCTTGGGAGAATTGACCTTCTACGATGATTCCTATAGCGATGAGTCATGCCACCTTCATGACTCACATCCTGAGGACTATACCCTGCAAACAGTAATATGCACACCAATATGGATGCTATTTAATTCTTTTGAGTAAGGCTACTAGGATGCAAGTCATTACAAAAACAGATCTAGTGATAAAGCACTCTTTATTGAGATATTTTTTATCTTTTCCAAACATTTCTCTTGAGACATCGAGGCTACGTTCCTATTTATTCTGTCATTCAAAAGTTCACAGAGAAGAAAAAAGGGCAAAATATTTTTTTTTTCCTTGAGCAAGGATAAATAAGGGTTGCAGAATGGCATTCCTGTTTCAGAAGGAGAAAAATAAGCACAGAAGAGATTTTGAAATGTAAAAAAAAAAAAAAAATCCCAGTCAGTAAAGCTTGACTCTTCAATATATTTAGCTAATATGGATTTTAGTCTCTCCTGAGATTGTCTACATAGACATGGCGAATGTAACCCATTAGTAGAATAATCCAGAGACATAGAAAGACACTGAGAGCTTTTGAAGTGTGAGAGGAGGATGACACGATTTCTGACTGCCTGTGTCATTTTTTTCAGGCCCAGCTGCTGCTGATCCCCATGCGGGTACTCACAAAACCCCATTCATACCCTGGTAGGATATGAAGCAGGAATTGGGAGTGAAATGTAAAAGTCTTTTTCAGCTAAACTAGCTAACATTTTCTCTATGATAGTCCATACACAGAATTCCCTAAAGAGGTTCTTTTAAACAGAAAAAATATTGCACATATACAGAAAAAACATGTGCTTTTAGGTACAGATATAAACAAATACAAAAATTAATTCACTGAGAGCAATCAAACTGCATCATCACAAACTGTGAAGACACTGATTCATTGCTGACTTGCTTAGTTTCCTGAATGTGTGGTCAGAGTGAGGGGAAACAAGGAATTGCTGTCAAACGTTCTTTTCAGATGTTCTCAAATAGTGACTTTCTGGTATATGATATAGAATGAAAAGCATCTTTTAATCCTTTGCTATTTCGGGATAGGCAGACAACACCAGGTTTTTGCTGTGTGTTTTGTTATTTTTATTTTTATTTTTTTTTTAAATTTCTTATTTACACTTAACTGGAAAGTGATAGGTTTTTCTGTCAAGTGTGGAACTTTTTCTGCCAAGTTTGTTTGAACTTTGTGTTTGAGTGTGCAGAACACATAAACATCTGCTGTTGTTCAGCAAACCTCAAAACAGACTATATGTTAACGCATGAACTGTGATTTGTCTCCTGGGTTAACAACCTATGCAATATGCAAACACATCATTGTACACATGCATAGGTGTAAGGCAAGTTGGAAAGGTCTGTGGGAGAAGCAGAGATCTTTTTGTAATGTGCACCCTAACTACAAAACTAGATGAACTGGTCCTGGGTGTGTAATGGGATGGGGTAA
>VWYK01085576.1:40986-58113 GCA_013399775.1 Semnornis frantzii | reverse complement strand
AGTGTGAGCTATCAGAAGGCTGAAAAAAAAAAAAAAAAGAACAGTCTCCACATAACACATCAAATTTTCACCTGGCAGGAACAACATCCCTCTCCACCCCAAAACCTTATAACTAAAAAAAATTACCCCAGCTTTTTCACAAGACCTGTGACCCAAAACTGCAGCATTCCCATACATGTCTTAAGTTTAGAGGCTGGTTTGCAGGGAGGGGGGAAAAAAAAAAGAAAAAAAAAAAANAGTGGCATCCATATTATTCATTACGGCACCGTTACCCTTTTGTTCAATAGGCTTTTCTTCATAATTTTTTAGCTTACCTAGGAAGGCCTTAAAAAGGAAGTTTAATTCTTTGAAGACCAAAGCTTGCCAATTTTTTCCATGAGACCAGTTCACAGCTAGCTCTGAGCTGCCAGTGGGGTAGCCCAAATTCCAAAATCTATCATCTGGAAACATACAAAAGCTCTTGCACAGATTTTTCCCCTTTCAAAAGGGGAAAAAAAAAAAAAAAAAAAAAAAAAAAAGGGGAAAAAAACCTCAGCCCTATATTGTAAATCTATTATGCCTCTCCAGATTGAGTAATTTGTGCAGAGATAAATATATTGCAGGTATGGCTAAAATATGTTAGTAAATAAAGACAAAAATAACACATGCATATATTTTAAATTTAAGGAATATTCGACTATTAATGGATATCAAAGGAAAGGGAATTTTAATCATCTCTCCATTCAGTCTCAGTTGGGTAAATCATATCTAAGAGATTTGCATAAATATAAACCATCAAAGACTTTTCATCTTCAAAGGGGGTTTCAAGACCCTATAAGCTTTGTACTGTAATCATCGCAGGTCACAACCCTGCAGGAATAAGGCTGCTATGGCAACATAAAAAACTAATGCTTAAGGCTTAGCATAATATTCTGACTAATAGAAAGGAAACTCATTTTAAAAGCTGGCAGCCTATTTACCAGAAGCTGGATTAGAGGTGTTATTTCCCCTTTTAGCTTCCCTCCACCACCCCTCCCCAAAAGAAGGAAAATCTAATCACCCATGTCTTGGGAAAAAAAAAAAAAAAAAAAAAGCTTTCCAGCAATTTGCAGTAACTTTACAATTAAGCCAAAATAAACCACAGCTTTCTTCGATGAAGAATTCTGCCCTTCCCATCCCTGCTCTGCATCATCACTGCGGCCCTCTCAGTAACTTTTCTTTGGAGAAGAGAATCCCACCCAAAATGTGCAAGGAAGAAAAAAATTAATAATCAATGCAATTCAGACGTGGAAGCGTACAGTATAGCAGGTACTATAGTGACATAAAGCACTAAACTTCATCCAGGCAAATGCAGAAAAATGAGGTAATACAATGGCATCAGCATCTATTCTTAAGACCCCAATGTGATTTTTATTTTCCAAGGGGGAAAAAAAAAAGGTAAAAAGTGCTACTTTGTTTACATTTTAGGTACAAGTTAAAGCAGCAGAGCTCTTATTTTGCTTTAAAATACTTCTAAAGTCACATTCCTATCTTTTGTTTTGAAGGTAAACAATGGAACAACAACGAGAAAGCACATTTAATTAAATAGTGTCTCTCTTCCCCTCTCTTTAAAAAAATTTGCAATAAACACCAATACAAAAGGTAATGAGTGGAGAAGTTTCAATTATTTTTTTTTTTTTTTCCTCAAAAGGAGACGATTAAATGTTTCCGGCCCAGTAAAGGGTTCATTTCAGGGAGAAAGAGGGGGGGAAAAAAAAGAAGGCGGAGTGGAAAAAAAAAATCACAAAGCCTGGGGAGGGGATGAAGTAGCAAGGCCTCAGCAATTCTTTCAATTCCAGTGCACACCCAATAGTGTGTCGGGAAGAATGCACACTGGTCGGGATTTGTGGGAGAATTGTCCCACCACAAAGGAGGGAGAGTTACGCTTGTTATAGTCCAATAAGCCATGCCAGTCAAACAAGTACCCACACTAGGGACAAAAGGAAAGCAAGAGATTCTCACACAAAAGAAAACAAGTAAGCCCATCTTTTAGTTGTGCATCAGCCTCCAGGTTTTCTGCTGCACATAAATAAAAATGAAGGAGGGGGGGAGATATGTGTGGGGGGAAATAAACAGCTTCTGGGAGGCAGAAAAATTGTGCTGCAGTGAATTTTTGGGAGAATTGGGTAAAGAGAGCTGCAGCATTAAAGCAAAGTACGCTCTTTGTGTGCAAAGGTTGGATAAAGTGAAAGGGACACAAAAGGTGGACCGTGAGGCAGAAGTTGTTGTGGCTGGCCTGTTTTCCATGATGGAAATCAAAGTTGGTGAGAGGAAAGGTGGAAGGGGACAGAGGGCACAAAGAGCTTCCACATCCCACCTCCCTGCAATACCTACTTGGTGGCAGCAAGAGCCCTGCCATTTTGGAAGCATGAATATTCATTACTGACAAGTTACGTCTAACACTTACACGGCTGTAAACCCTGAGAGGTACACTCGGGTTAATTTAATTAAACATCGGTGGAAGGGGATGCTGCCCCCTCCACCACGAGCATCAGAGGCCAAAGGGACAGTGCCACAGAACGGACAGGGCTTGTCACATACCCAGCGCGTCTGCTCCATTGTACGCTCATGCCTGATCTCAATGGTTTGATCAAGGTTAGATGCTGAGATTAAAATAGATCCTAATACATCTGCCTGCCTTTCATCACAGCTTGCACGCATGCTAGTTGTTGGGCTGGCTGTTTTCAAAAATATAGAAGTGAATAATTAAGCCTTATTCCTTTACTGGCATCTTACAGCCATAATGGTATATACTAAACAAACATCCCCCTTTCTTGACAATTTAAACAATTATAGCATAATTAGGACTATTTCAAAGTTTTCTTAAGTAATTTGACATGCCAACCTTTTACATTTCAGGTTTTTATTGGCTGAAAAGTCAGTCGTGAAATACAAACACACCTGTCAGCAATTAAAAAGGAAGAAATAGAGAACTGTTCAGGAAATAATATCTGTGCTAATTAAAAACACTAGTTAAAAGCTTCCTGTTTGTTCCTCCAGTTGCCCCAAGGACTGACCTTCCCCCCAAACTCATTTTTTCATATGTTGCTAACATGGTTTCCCCATCTCCTGCTTATAATGCACACAACTAATGCTCGTGGACAGAGACAAGTCAGTTTGCTTGCTAGGAAAGTCAGAGAAGAGAGTCAGATACTTCTGATTCTGTTTTTGACAGCAAACTCTGGTTCTTTGCTGACCATGGGAAAAATACATGTAGTTTCCTTTACAAAATCAAGGCCATGTACACTTTTCATACAGCACATATAATAAACATTTAAGTGGATCAATTTTTCAACTATCTCAGCCAAACAACAACACTGTATGATGTTTGCAACCTTCCTCATGACTCAGAGTTACACATTTCTATGTGTGAACTTGGGCCAACAGCTTCCGTCAAAACCTCCTGTGTTGTTGTTACTCACCCATTTTATTTCTTCAATGTTTTCAACCTTTGGCAGCATCATGCTTGAAGGAAGGGTCTTGGACTGCAAAAGCACCTCTAGATCTTCTTCCGCGAGACCACTGGACACGGAGTTTATCCTAACACACTTTTCAGCCTGGCCAAAGTCAAATTCACCAAGGGTTTTCACAATGGTAGTTCTCGCTTCTCTCTACAATATGTATGTTTAGAGGCACAAGAAAAGAAAAAGAAAGTGTATTTTCTAGTGCACAGAGCAAAAAAAGACGTTGAAATGACATGAGGAAAAGATTAGCCAGCCAGCATATTGGTGTCCCTAGAAGGTCTGTTACTCTTGGACTTTTATTGAAGCAGCCATTACCAGCACCTCACAATTTTATTTTCCTCATTTCTTTATAATTGGTAAATAAGATTCTCGGGTTTTATGTCTAGGGATTTCTACACTACCAGTCACAGAAAACAAGACTTTTCTGTCCACTAGCCCTGAACATGCCTATCAAACACAAATCTTTATACCGATAGCGATAGGTTGTACCAACAGTCTGCACTCACAAAAATGGCATATTAAATTCGAATAAAACAAATCCATTTTGCCTGGATGTAAATATGCTTCTCTGGTTCTGTTATATAAATCTTTGTGCTGGTTTGAGGCTAATTGGAATATTTTAATAAAAAAAAAAAAAAAATTATAGGCCGTGAAAAGCAAACAATGGTGATGTCTACTTCACTCATAGGCTTCCTGAGATGTATAAGAACAAGAACACAAATATAGATAAGAGAGAGTGAGTCTCGCTCTCTGGTGTGTCTTCTCCTTTCTTCTGAGTAACCTAACTAATCATTCTGCTTCTAATCCCCCTGGCCGATCCTCCAAACTCACCTTGCACATAAGGCAAACCCTGGGGTAAGGTATAGGGCTGGAAAGAAGGTGGAAGGGTCGTTGGGAGCCCCTTCTGGGGACTCTGATTTCTGGGAGGGGCGTTGTGTTTCTGTATGACCTTTAACTTGTATATTTCTGTAAACATGCCTATATACTGTGTATATATCTTCTTGTACATCATGCTAACCTGTAAATGTATCTTCATTCCTTAACTTCCAGCTGGCTGAGTCTAGTCTGTGTGATTTTCATAGTGTGGGAGGGCAGGTAACTCCCAAACCATCACAGTCTTCCTTTTCTCTATGTATTCAAAGTTTATTAAAGCCTGTGGCAGAGTTCACAACTGGTACATGAAAACACGGCCAAAATAACTTGGGAGATTTTTCCTGCACTGTGTAAAAAGCTGCCCTCTTGCTGGCACAAATCGAAGTCTCCAAAGACATGTGCTTCCCATGGTCAGTCACTGCTTCTGCGAATGTAGATTTACAGACCTGCTTAATAGTTCATTTGCATGAAGAGTACTCACTCGCATGTTTTTCTGAAATGAAACATGTTTCTTGGCCTGGAGAGGAATATGTGAGGGCAAGGAGGGTGCTGGGCTCCTTGTTTCCTGCCAACTGTGGTTTCAGCCCCAAATTCCTCCCACTCACCAACAGCCCCTAACAAATTCGCATTGTCGAAATGCGCACTTATCAAAAGTCATTTCATTTGTGAAGAGTTTTTACAAGGCCAATAAAACTTTCAGGCTCCTGACTCACAGAGGTTCAGGAATGACTTTAACAATATACAGTGGCTGAAAGGAGACACTTTTCAAGAGAAGGGGTAAACTCAAGGGGAAAAAAAGTAAAAAGAAAATTAAAAATAATCAAAGTTAATAACCAGGCTAATACCAATTTGCAAGACAGCACATGACAGTGGATTTAAACCAGACGGCTGCAGATCTCTGCCGGTGAGAGGAGCAGAGGCGGTTTCCCAATGTGGTCTGAGTTAAACAGTGTGAAGGAACAGTAGCTTACAGTTGTCAGGTCTGATCAGAACAGGGTTTCCCAGGCCAGCTTAAGACAGCTCTGCAGTGTACTGATTTACAGGGCTGGGACCCCTGATAATTAGGGTAAGTTTAGAGAAAAGTAAGTGATGGCCCTAACTGGTTAAGAGGAAGGAATAATGAAGCAGAAAGTTAATGAAATCTGAAGCAAACAGCCTTCAGCTTGGGGCTACTAGAAGGTTGGGAGCATATGCCCGTTAATCAGACAGACGGGAACGAGGCGCACATGTAGGCATCCCTGGGCTGCGATCAAGGGGCACGTTCAGAGGTAATGTCTGGAAAACACGACCCAAAATGTTCGAACTGCCATGAACGGACTCTGACTGGGGCCATTAGGAAAGCCGTACAAAGATGCGTGCAGTTGACTAAAAACTGGTCCAGCTGGAAGACAGCTCCAGAGCACAGCCATCTGAAATGGTTCTGAATTAAGGAAACCAAACCATATGATGCCAATATTGGGCAATACAAATCCCCTCCGCTTTCCTTCTCTGACCAGGGGTAATGGGTTTCTAGGGCTGGGCTAAAAGTTTCTGGGTGTGATACAGAAGGGTAGCTTAAAAACACGCTCCAAACCAATTTGTGCTTTTAATTAAAGTCAGATTATCACCGTTTCAGCACACACTGATCCAATTTGCAGAAGAAAGATCTCCCCAAATTATCCACTAAGGCAGCATCCAATTCCAACTCAAGGCACATCTCTAGCAAACTTACAGCCTAATTCGTTATGATTTTTTCTCAGATTACAATAATGAGCAGTAGACCATCTCATTAGCTATTTTTCTCCTCAGGCTGCAAACTCCCTTCCCAAAAAAGACAGATCGTGTCTTTCTAGGTATATTTCCATACAAAACACTTATTAACAGGCTGTTGCTGTTATCAATTTACATAAACTAAATGTGCAGCCCTCTGGTACGTATCCCAAAAATAACCAACAACTTCACTGAATTTATACCAACCAACAAACATGGGGAGGAGGTTGTTCCCCCCCCCCATATTTTAATAGAAAATATGTTGCTATGTTAGTTAACACACCCACGCCATCTGTTGGGTTGAGAATCGATGCATTTTCTTAGAACCACTATGTTTTAGATCTGTCTGCCTAGATACCCCAGGAATGGAAATGTTTCTTTTCCATGATAAAATACTTCTAGTCACTAGAGTTTCCACATCAGGATTCAATTTACATTTTTAAGTGTGGGACAAAGTGAGAGGACCTGGTTGCCAAAGGCAGAGCTCATGAAGAGGTTGACTTGGTGCCTACCCTTCCTATAACAGAGAAAAATCCCATTGATTCTAGTGGGGTGTATCAGGTCCCCACCCAGGCTTCCAATAAAACATTTCATGGGTAAATAAAATGATGTACTAAAATCTCTGACTAAATGTACTAAAAACATGGAGGAAAGGGGTAGAGGCCTTTCTGCTTTATTACACAGGGAAATGTAGATGCTGTTTTTATTGTAAGATCCACACAAAAACTGAGATATCAGGCTAGATAAACTACTTCAACATTGTAATAGCAGAGAGAAAAGTAGTCCTTGATACAATAATGTCATTATAGTCACAGATGCAAGAATAAGCATGTTTTCCAAACACTGTGTAAAGCCCCTGCCAAGAACAGTTAAACTAGAATTTTTAAGGAACAGTGAAAGAAATTATTTAGTCTTTTCTTCACACAAGAATAACAACGTGGCATAATACTCTGTCATGAATGAATAGCTGATAAAGCAATGAATCTGATTGTTAAGTAAACAATTCCATTCTCAGGTAGCTTGGGATGGTGGTATTCCCACTGAGTCCCACCTAGGTTGAGCTCTTTATCAAACCAAATGAAAGAGAAAGTCAACATAGAGTTTAATGGTAAACAGTAATATTATTAAAATACGCTAATTTTGCAACTCACGCTGGAAAATCCTCTAGAAAAAAAATGTTGGTCAGGGTGGCTACTTTAGCATCCCTTCTGTTTGACTCTAAAGAGGACACAGGAAGACGTTCATTATCACACACAGCTATGCCAACTGGAGAAGATAAAGGTTTCAGTGACGCAACATCGCTGAGAAATTCACTGTCACCCAGTCACACAGACACTGAAATTAAAGATGAGAATACACGTGTTGTCAGCTCAATTGGCACCCATTAAACCTAGTAACTAATCATCCTCACAACTTCCTAGCTCTGAATTATCAAATCTGCAAAGAAAACAACATCCGTCCACTTTTACACTCCAGTGGAAGAGGTGGTCCCTCACGGCGGGGCTGCGCAGTCTCGCCATCTGGAGAATAAACCGAGTGTGAAGTACAGTATAGTTTGGGACCAAGCTCCGTGGCGGCAGCCCAGCAGTTAGTTCATTAGTCCCAAACTTGAGGGGATTAGTGCAGTATCAGCTCTACTGTCGGATGGGATCAGGCAGGCAGAGTGCAAGACTCGGGGAAAGGGAGTGGGGCGAAGAAAGAGTCGCTCAGCCTTATTTATAAAGCTACACAGTATAAGTGCACTTAAACAGGTGCCTTCGGTAGCAGCATTATCGTAGTGTCCTACCAGCTGAATTGGTATCTTTACTTCTTTCCTTTTTCCTGCCCAACCCCCTTCCTCCCCTGCCTTTTTGTCCCTTAGGTAGTATGTCACAACACAGAAATTTCCGCTTCGAAACAGAAGGAATGGCACAGAGCTGGAAGCTTGGCCACCCATTCACCCTGGACATGGTGTTTATACAGCAGTAACACAGCAGAGATGGTCAGATTGACATAGTTTTGGGGACTGCAACAGCAGACAGGAAAATGACATTTTATTCTTTCTTTTCTAACTGGCATGATCCGCTACAAACCAGTTTTCCAGCACTGATTTCTAGACCTGCCTGATTTTAGGGACACAATCTCTGTTTTGCTTTGTCTTTCTTGCCTAGTCTTATCCCAGGCCTTAATGCAAAGATAGTGGGTACGCTCCAAGGTATATTTATGTATAGATTTCATCCTGTTAACATCTTTTGGTAACAATGCTTCCTATGGAAATGCAAGCATGCAACGCGCTAAAATGGCAGGCCAGAATCTATCATCCTCATTGCCATAATAAGTTTGCATGTTTCAATTGGCAGAGGGAAAATTAATTACTATAATCACAATTCAAGTTATTTTTTGTGACAGGTCTGACATGGTAAAAATATACAATTACGTGTTAATGTTACTTCCCTGGAGTGGTTTGTTTACAGGACTTGACATTGCCGAATTTTTTGTCATTTATATTAGTGCATGCTCTGTGAATGTGTCTCTCAAATAAGATTTTGCAGGAGCTCACATATACACCCACAGCAGTTTTTGGGTAGATTTGAGTTCCTGCAGAGGGAAAGCCTGACGCTTTTTATATGCTTAATTCTCTATCACTGAAGTCGTGCCATACAGAATGATACTTTTGCTTCAAAGGCATAGAGACTGGCAAAAGGGAAGACAAATTGCATTTGTTTTTAAGGAAACAAAGAGAACTGTAATTAGGGAGCAGAGTGCTTCTGAGAACAGGAGGTGTTTGGTGCACAAGACCTGCCTTTTACCTTACATGCATTGGGTACTTGTGAAGAATAAATATTTGATATAGAAAATGCCTATTTCTAGTTAGTCTTGTTAGGCCAAAACGTATGTTTTTCATCATGCAGACATCATAAAGGCTCCGGGAAGTGGCTATTAAATGGTTTCTTATAGTTATCTTTGAGTGGATATTCAATTAAGGATTTAAAAAAAAAAATAAAAAAAGAAAAAAAGAAAAAAAGAAAAAAAGAAAGTTTTAAAACATATTTTCTTTTGGTTCAACAAGGAATATGCCAAGTCCGCCACACAATTCTAAAGGAAAGAAGAGGCAGGAATGGGGATCAGGGTTTTCATCATGCATGTCAGTGTTTCTACTCTGCAGTTCAGGCATACACATGTTTTGAAGCATTGCAAGAGTCTTGGGATTTCCACTGCTAATTCCTGAAACCTTCTAATTCTTTCTTTCATAATTGTCTACTCAAGCCTCTTTTCTTTTTTTACACCAACCTTTTCACTTTTCTGAAAGAGAGATTCTTCATGACATAATGAGTCATCTAACTCTGTGCATCTCTAGCATCTGCTGCTTTTCTCTCTGCTCTGCTAATTGTCTTTACATGCACTACATGGTCTAGCAACACAAAAATGAAGCAAAATTTGGTGGTCAGCACGATGAATTGAGCTGCAATTTAATTATGCGTTGCTGAGGAATCTTCTTTGCTCATTTTCCTAGAATTTCATTTAAGCTCTAGGAACACATCAGCACACCTACCAAAAATATTTATTCTGTATTTTTAAAGGACAAGATCTTTTAAAGCTGTTCCTGAATAGCTGGGAGCTGCTTGCTGCCATAGGTAAGCTTAGCAAGCCTCTCTCTGCTTCTACTAGTGTGGACAATGTGGATCCTGAAGATGGGGGATATCCAACAGCATTAGAGTTGGGCAATTTCTTTATTTGATTACCGGCCTGTCTTGGGATGCTGTGAAGGTGGGGGACCACAAAACAAGAACCTGAGGTCCACTCAGTCCAGGACCCTCATGAATCCCAGTAAAAAATCAGCAGTGCTCAGCTAGGTAAGCACTACACTTCCGCAGAGCTGGGCTATCTTTGGGTGTGCACGTTAGTGCAAGAGCAAAACATTTCCACAAGTTGTTTAAGATGTTTTTCTGGCTTGCAAATATCCCATGTAAGTTTACACAGAGGCCAGTAGGCTGCTAGAATGAATTGGCACATAGAAGTATTCACGTAATGTGAGGACTTAGCATAAATACCTCAGTAGCAAAAATAATACAGCATATTGTGTGTGTGTGTGTGTGTATACACATAAACACAGAGACAGGCTTATACCTTCAGACTGTGGGTACAGAAATATTTCAAAAGGTTTTGTAATGACAGTCCTATACACAACAGCTTCCATAAAAGAAAATTTTGTTCATGTACGTAGGCAGCTATTCTTCTGTCTGCCAACTTTTATAAACACTTACAAAAGAGATGTAAACAACCTTTCAATTAAGACAAATCAAGCTAACACTAATTTAAGCTGGCTGCAAGATGCAGCCTCTTTACTTTTTTTCCCTGGCTTTCTGAGGATGCTTTTGGTTTTGTGACAGATTAGCATCACAAATGAAAATGCTTTAGAAGCATTAGTGTTAATTAGTCTTCCTGGACAGTCCGAATGAGCTGCTGCATGATGAAATGAGAGTACATGTATCTATTAAAAAAAAAAAGAAAAAAAAAAAGCTAGAGATTTCTTTCATCCAGCACATGATTGCAACCATAGATTATGCTTATATTTAATTTAAAATGTTCTAGTTTAAGGTACTCGGCACGACGTAATAAATTACTATGGAAAATGTTTACATTTGAGCACACATGTATTACTTTTATAAATGTATCTTTTTGTTAATGCTGATCATAAATTACATTGCTGTCCATCAAACCCACATCTGCTTTAGCAAACTATCAATCTCCATTCAGTGGCTGATCTCTGGGCATGGTGATTCTGAGATATGGATCACATGTTTTGAAGATCGGCAAATGGGTATTAATAGAAGTGTTGTTTAATTACTGCCTCATTTATTTAATAAATTATTTGGGGGGAAAAAATCAAATGAGGTAAACATTAAACAATGTGGAATGTTGGAAACAAACCAAAGGGCGGGGGGGTGTGTGTGTGTGTGTAAGTTTATCAGAAAGAAAACAACTGGACAGAGGCTTGTGTCTGCTTGTACGGAAGGAGTCAGCATCTGCCCCAAGCAGCTCAGAAGCCCTTAAGAATGAAGAGGGCATTAAGAAAAATCAGGACAGCTGTGCCATGGCTTCCTTCATCTTTATTTCTGGAAGGAACTTTTCCCATTTTACCTGCAGTCTCAATAAAACTCAGTGTTTCAAAGAGAACACTTGAAACAACTGTGCATGCTTTTCAGTATTGTGCAAACAGTGATGAACCACAACTCTTAGCTCAGTTTTCATAAACTACTTTTATCTGCTTTGGCAAATTAGAAAATTAATATTCTGTAATGTGACCAAAATCCCACAGAATCCTCTAAGCCCAAGTGTTTACAGATCATGTCCACAGTAAAATCATAGTTCCGCAAAAAAAAAGCTCTCTCCTCATATTTTTTTTAATTTAGATTTTAAAGTTAATTGGTGTCACCCTGTAGATGCACTTGTTTAGGTGCAACAGGTTTAGCATGGGATTTCTCACTGACCAGTCACTTAAGTGTCTTGCACTGAGCAAAGCACCAGATGGATTCTTGCATCATCTAGAAAAGGACTCAAATCTTTTCATCTCACAGGCACTTTTTAAAAGCACACATTACCTCATGCAATCCTGCAAGCCCTTCAAAAACCATGTCATTAATATCAATTTCTGTTTATAGACTCTCTGAAAAAATCTATGCCATCAGATAATTTAGGTCCCAATTTCACCCAAAGATCTTCTTGGGCTCCAACTGTCCACAAGCCACAACTTCTCATTTACATCCTGACTCTCCTTTGGGAAAGTGAATCATCCATTTCCTCCAAACCAAAACACAGGCATGGTTTTAGAGAAGGATCTCTCCAGGCATCCCATCCACATAGTAGTACAGGCAGGCTTGCATGAAATTCATCTGCCTCCATGCTGCTGAGTCTTGTGATCCTGCTCCAGCAAGGCACAAACTTCAAGCACTTGCAAATGCCATTTTGCCATGTGCCAGGGCATGCACACATATCCTTAGCTAAAGGTTAACCCTAACCCACTCTCCCTCCCGTTGATGTGACACACTTCTCATATAACTTCGGCTGCTGGAACTCAAGGAAAAGCACTCAGAAAAACACTCATACTGTAGGTTCACCAAAGCACTACTTTCTGTCATAGGGAGACCCAGAACCATGTGCTATGCAGTCAGCCTGTTCTAGAGGTTTGCCTGTATGCAATGTGGACACCAGCCTCTCTGCCCCTCTAGAAGAGGGATCTCTCCTTAGATCAGATGCACTTAGCATTGCAGGAGTAGTCCACAACTTTGGTAATTACTTCCATGGGAGAGCATGAGTATAATTCTAGATACTTTCAAGTTTGGAAGCTTGAAAGAAGTGGATGCCAGGGGCAATGAACAGATAGTTCTCCATGGGGATGTTCAACACAGGAAACTTTGATCTAACAAGCTTCACACTAAATTGACAGAATTCTTGCCTTCCTGCTAAGCAAACTGGTTTTATACATGTATTTCTCAGCCAGGGCTTGCCTTAACAAAGACCCACCTGACTGCTGAATTTTGCCAGAAATCATTTGCTTTATGAGAAAGGCTTCCTTCTGATAGAGATCCCACTTGGATAGGTGACTGTGGTGAGTCAAGGAACCCAAACATCCCACTCCACCACAAATGTAGGTTTTAACACCTCATGCAGGCAACATTTTCTCAGATGCTCCTAATGATGTGATGAAGCCCATTAGAGCTAGCTGTTCATTCTTGGCAAAGTCCTTGAAAGATGGGCAGCAGTACAAAAGTAACTGCAGCCTCTTCTTTCCACCCCCATGCCCCTAAAGTGGGAGAGGGGACAAAGCACCAGAACACCATGTCCCACATGTCGCTGCATGAGCTGAGGCAGAGATTGAGCCCTCATATAAAATAAGATTAACTCCATGACTAATCTATTCATGGCAAGAAGTAAGGACCTTTTAGAAATGACTTCACTTGTTTTCCGTGGTCTAAACCAAACCTCACAATATGAATCTTCCCTGCCAAGACCTACCATCACTGTTAAAGGAACAGAGATTTTTTTCTCCATTTTGAAAGTAGGTCCTGATGAGGTGGTTATTTTCTAGGTTAAATGTTCCCTGTGCATATTCTATGGTTGTAGTATGGTTGTGGTACATCACTGATACATGTTTTGTACTGCCACAATGCAACACACATCTTTATAGACATGTAGAGTAAGAAATCTTAATTCTTTGGTTTTGTTCTTCACAACAGTTTTAAGTTCCTCAATTAGATATTCCTGATTGCGGTGGAACAAATTACTGGAACCTGTGGCATTTCTTTCTGTGAGATTTCTTAAACTGTATCATTTTTTTTTTCCTGATCAAATCAATTATTGTTTTAAATGCTAGGCTAACTGAGAAAGTGCTCCTTAGTGTGGCTCCTGGAATATCTGTGAACATTAAAATAAGGTTGGTGAGTGTTCCCCAAGAAAAATCAATATATGTTTACTTGTGCAAAATCTAAGCAGTTCCTACCCTCTTCTGCTTATTCCCACTCTGTGCCCCATATTTTTCCCATGCAAGCATTTCCAATGCAATTATATCTCAAGCCAAGATAGAAAGTGAATCATTGACAAAACCACATTAGAAAAACTCAGGTTTATTTTACTTCTGGGTGTGAGTGCAGGATTTTTTATTTATTTATTTTTTTTAATTGAGTTGCAAAGAAGTACAATAAACAGCTAGGAAGAAAGCATGAAAAGAGAGGCTTCTTGAGCTTTTTGTTTGTTTGAGTTTTTTGGGTTTGTTTTGTTTTTTCCCATCAGAGCCAGCCAGCTAAACACCCATCATTTCACTGGTTCTGTGAGAGTAGCAGAGGGGATTCAAGAAAATGCCTGCATCCCACAACAAACATCATGATGAGAACCTTGGTTCTCACCTCCACACTCTCTACCCATAATGTTACCTCAGAATAACTGATCAGGGCATCTGGAAGCAGGGTGTCTTGTTAAATCATTGATTACTTAACTAACATAACTTTTGCCTTCATGTAGGTTGTCCCTTTCTAGGTTGAATGTGTGGACTTTATCCATGCTTTTGTCGCCTATGCTTATATCTGTCCAGGTTCAAACTGGACACTGATTTCATCCACTTCAAGCAGTCTGTCAGGCTTTGAGCTCAAATTCTGCCTTATCAGCTATTTCCTCTCACTTTTTGGACAATGATTCTACCAAATGAATTGTCAATAAAAGACTAGTAAGATGGATTTGGCTTTGAACCATTTCTTAACACATATAATAAATGCTGGGGCCAGCCTGGACTTTGCTTTCATAGCAATTTAACTACTTTGAAATCAGCTGACACCAATAACATGGGCTTGGTGCAAAACTTCAGCATGCATCTGTTATCCAAAATGTTGCTAACAGTATAATTTATTTTCCTGTGTGAATGAGTTTCACAGACAATCAGGATTTTACTGCAGTATAAATGCATTCATACAGTACTGTTGCTTCATTTAATTATATTAATAAAGTAATATAAAATGAAACTCTGCATTTACAAGTCTGACAGACATTAAATTACCTTCCCCATGTTTATACTCAATTTTCTTTATTGTTGTATAACAGTCTGGACTAAATATGAATTTAGCATAGCACAGCATAGAATTCAATTTTTGTCCTTCTGACTTGATATGAATCTGTTTCTTGATCTGAATGAAAAACTGCCAAAAGTGCTTGATAAAAACATCCTATGTACCTAACAAACACTTTTTAAAGGAAACTCTTCTGCTTTACTTGCTAAACCTGTTTGTGCCGTTTGATTGGCCCAGTAATAATTGTGAGCAGAAGGTAGATTTCCCCCCAAAGATACCTTCTCAAGCCAGAATCCCCACTCCCATCACCTGCATCAGGTGTAGGTTAAGCCTGGTGGGAAGGGTGATGCTCCCTTCCCTTTCTTTGGCAGCGTCTGCTTCCTCTTCTGCCAGCATGCCACCAAGCATTGTGTCCATCTGGCAGCAGCCCCTGCAACCTCTGGAAGCTCCCTGGCTCCATTTTCTCATTCCAGCTGGGCACTGAGGCACCATCCCTGCCACTGTGTTTGTGGCATTTGTGCTAGTGTGTGGTAATGCTGCTGGATACAGCAGTTCATTCAGGTCTTTTTTTTCAGTCAAGGTGTCTTTGCTTTTGCTTGGGATGGGGCTGTGGCCAGTACAATCCAAGGTGGTCCTCATATTGCTTGTCTAGATGTGGAGAATGTTGCTTATTTTCTGAGGGCATTCTGTTTCAAATGACTTAGAAGGTTTGTAACTCCTCTGCTATTTTTCAGAAGTCTTTGAGTATGCTAAAACTGTCTGGTTATTTTTGAATATATTTTTTTTAAAAATGTTAAGGTCCATGAAAAAAAAACCCACAACGGGTATTCAACACTCCAGTTTCTTTATTATTTTTCAGAAATTCCTATGTCCCTTCATGCTCTCTGCATCACCTCTTCCAATACGATTCTCATTTCCAACTGAGTGATTTGATCCCTGCTTTAAGATAATTTTTCATCTGTTGCTTATTTGGCTTTATTTCCTCTTGACCAGGTTTCACAGCTTCAGATTCTGTGTTGGCAGTTTCTTGGCCAGTATTTCCTTCCTGTTGACCAGATATAATTTCTGCCAGTATGGATGCTAAGTCCTTTACTGCTGGCCAAGCGAGAATCAATCATGCTGAATCTTACCAATATAAACCTACACTTAACAAATATGCAATACCCTTGGGAATTATCATGCACCCTAACACAAACTTTGTCACGTTTTACGAATGCTGACGAATATTAATTAATTATTGTAGCCCACTTACATGCATGTTTGTAAATAGATGGCTATCAGGATAATTAAAACAGCAAGGCAAGAGTAGCAAAATGGCTTCAGTCTAACAACTATATATATATATTTAAGAACACTGCCTCTGCCTGTGTTTCTCAGGACAGGTGGCTATTCAACTCCATACGCATGTGGACCTACTTTCTGTCTATTCTAGTTTCACATCTATATTGCAGAATCACTGTAGAGCCACAGGCAGGTTGAACCCCATTGTCCTCTAGACCATTCAGCCTTAGCACAAACGCACGATCTAGCGACAAGAGCTTTCACTCAGCCAATTCTGTGTGCCCAGAAGTTCAGTTCAGCTTTTTCATCCTGAACAATGGGAAAGCAAGGGGGATAGCCTAATATTTTATCCTCTGTTTTGCCTACGTAGTCTTTGTCCACCAGCATTTTGCAGCATTAAAGGTGAACCGCTTGCATGTGGCAGTTTTCAAAAAGCCTTCCTCCTGTAGATGAGGCAATGATGAGTTAGACTCACTGTTTGCTGTTATCCCTATCTGTTTTCAAATGAAAATGCCTTTTCTATATAGCTCATTCTACTCCTTCTGTGCCTTCCCGTGCCACAGTACGCTCTCTGGGTTGAATGCAAGACAAAATTCAGAAAATTTAGTTTGCTGTCCTGCCTCCCAAGGATCACCCCCTCCCTTTGTGCTTTGCTTGTACTTTTTCACTGCTCCTAGTCAAACAAGTTATTGAAATGTTTTTGTTTGTTTTTTTGCTGTTTCCCTCCCTTGCCTTCAGTCGATGTTTGTAAAGCATTTAACACTACACCAGGCGGGTTAATTTACAGCACTGGTAAAACAGGCTATTTGGAGTGTCTCGCAACACTGACATGTTTTCAGCTTGAAAATCAGATGTCTCCATCCCAAAGGAAAGAATTCTTGCCAAAGCTTTGTTTATATCGATGCCAGGTGCAATCTGGCCCAACAGTGGTAATGACATACGAACACTAAACAGTTTGTAAAAACCATGCTTCAAAATGAAATCTGAATCCTGTATATAAAGACCCAGGTAAGAGTCTTGCTAGAAATTTGCCTGGTGAAGGAAAGTATGTCTTTGTAGAAACATTAATTTGGCTTCTGGGCTCCCTTCAGTGTTATTAGCAGCTTCTGATTTCAATCTTTTCATTACAGATTGTTTTTCTTTTGCTTCTGGGAGAGTTTTCCAAGCCACAGGTTTATTGTGTAGAAATATTTTAACAAAAATTA
>VWYK01085576.1:0-34045 GCA_013399775.1 Semnornis frantzii | reverse complement strand
TCCTCCTAACATCCAGTCTAAATCTTCCCTCTGCCAGTTTAAACCCACTGGCCCTTGTCTTGTCTTTATAAAACCTTGTAAATAGTCCCTCCCCAGCCTTCCTGTAGGCCCCCTTCAGATATTGGAAGGCTACTCTAAGGTCTCCTGGAAGTCTTCTCTTCTCCAGGCTGGAGAGTCCCAACTCTCTCAGCCTGTCCGCATAGCAGAGCTGCTCCAACCCTCTGATCATCTTTGTGGCCCTCCTCGGGACCCGTTCCAACATTTCCATGTCCTTCCTCTGCTGGGGGCTCCAGAACTGCACACAGTACTCGAGGTGGGGTCTGACGAGAGCAGAGTAAAGGGGCAGAATCACCTCCTTTGCCCTGATGGACACACTGCTCTTGCTGCAGCGCAGGACTCGGTTGTCTGTCTGGGCTGTATGCGCACACTGCACACTACCTATGAAATGGTTAAGGCCAATGACAAATTCACACCATAGATGGAGAAGATATGACCAGAGGGAACCTTTTTGAAGCATTGGTTTCTCAAGATATCCAGAAATTGGCTTGCTTTCCATGACCCTCAGCGTGAAAGCAATGTTTGGCAGCCTTTTGTTTCATGTCTTTCCTGGGCATGCTGAGAAGTACTGGATAAAAGGTAACTTTTTACAGCTCCATTCTCCCATACATCTGTGTAGCGGTCTCAGCCTTGCATACGCCCAAATGGTCTAGGCACAGGGTCTAAACTTCCCAAGGTTTAAGGTCTTTCTCCTTTGGGGTTTGCCCTTCCTAGGGTGAATGGTCATGAATCATGTGATATTGATTTTGTGAGAGTCAAGAATTTCATACAGAAAACCCCACTCACAATTACAGACCATTCTCTGAACTTCACCTAATGTGTCAGGATTTATGACAATCAAACCTGAACCTGAGACAACGAAAGAGATCCTCAGCACAAGTTTTTCCAGAGAAACCTGTGCAGGTCTTTGCTCTTACAGTTCAATGCACTACAGGCACAGTATGCAATCACAGAGTAAGAGTATGTTTGGCATGAGCAAAGATGCACATTCGTCAGTCTAGAATAGCATGGATCCAAGTCACATCCTCCAATCTGTGCAGTGCCTTTCGAATCATTACAGTGATCACCAAAAAGTCAGCCTAAGCCTCCTCTCACTGTCTTGTAGTTTAGAAACTGGTCTTGATCCGCTTCTACCAAAGCTGTCAAAAATTCTCTGTCCCCAGGAGTATGAAGAAAATAATTTTCACCTTCTACCTGCACTGGATTCCAGGGATCCCTGGAACAAGAAGTTTAATAGTCCTTGACTGAACTCTTTCACAAATATGCTCTTTTGCCTTTTGGACTGATGTTCATTTCCACACTATGGGGAGGGAAATAAGCCTAACTATTCATTGTGTGAAACAGAGCTGCTTTTCTATTTGCTTGGAATGTGCCACTTGATAATTTTTCTTGTCTGAAGCATCTTGGCATCTGCAACCAAAGCCAGACAACTCAAGGACACAGCTGGTCCTACAGGCTCTAGAGAAAGCCTGGGAACAAAACCAGGGTTGCAGTGATGAGAGAAGACTCAATAGAGTGAACGTGTAAAATCAGACTTGGCAGAGAAAACCACCATGACAGTGGAGCAGGGCCAGGCTTCAGTGGGTGCCTCAGTGGAAAACGTAAGGGCCTTTGCCTGGAACATGATTAGCAGAGGTCAGCTAATGAATAATACAGGAACAACACATTTGCCTCCTCAAAATCCCATGTCCAGCTTTCAGATCCCATATCTTGATGCAGCTGGAAAGCCCAATATCAGCAAAGAATGTTCTGACAATCCTTGTATTCATCACCCGCGGGAAGCAAAGGCCAAGAGCTTTGTTGGCTTCCACTCTTTAGCTCTGAATGTTTGGTAATGTAGCAGAGAAAGACGAGCAATCACCATCTTTCAGGTGTCCATGACAGTGGTTTCGTTACCTCTTTGCAAGTGAGGGCCATCAGCTATGAACATGACCCTTCTCATTCTGCAGCTCTTGCTCTGCTGCTGAGCCCTCACTGTGCTGCTACTCAACCTCCTGTCCTTGCCCTGATCCTGCAGGACAGACACCAAAGCACTCTGTAAGCTCAGGTCTCCCTGCAGCCTTTCCCCTGTGCCAGCCCGGTCTGGAAGGCAGGGGAAATGGTACTTGAGGTTCAGGAATCCATGCACCACCCTGCTCCCATTTGTAGGGGCTTTGCTGTCTCCTGGCATGTGCTTCTGAGGTTTGTGAGTTGCTGAAAAGCAAATGGCAGAATTCCTCTGGTGGCCAGTGTTCCATGCTGAAAGGGCTGGGAAAGCCAAACACAGTAGGACAGGGGATGCTGTGCACCAGATCCATGCCCCATGCTGGCAAAACCACTGTCCTGCATACCATGCCATGCTCAGCAAAGGTGCCTGATCCGTACCCACATCCACTGACTCAGCAGTGCATTAGATCCTCCAGTGCCAGCCTGAGACTGATTGCCTTGGGAAGGAATTGGCTATGGGAATGGTGAAACCTGACAGGTGGCATGCAGATGGCAAGGAAGATAACGAAATATTTCAGTGCTTATGGAGACTTAAAGATTAAACAAAGCCAAAAGCTTTGGAAAACTTCAATTCTATTTCTCTGCACCTCCATGTTGGGACCCACCTTTTGAGACAGCCAAGCATTAGAACTATTAAATGATTTGTCTTAGCTCATGGGTCTTCCATTTCTTTTACCTTCACACAGCCACTTACTACTGTGTATCTTGGTTCGAGCCCAGGCATCTATCCTGAAAACATGGTGTGTGACTTCTAAAATCCAGGCAAGTCACAGAATCGTAGAATCATAGAATGGTAAGGTTGGAAGGGACCTCATGGATCACCTAGTTCCAACCCCCTGCCATAGGCAGGGACACCTCCCACTAGCACAGCTCACTCAAGCCCTCGTCCAACCTGGTCTTGAACAGCTCCAGGGAGGGAGCAGCCACAACCTCCCTGGGCAACCTGTGCCAGTGTCTCACCACCCTCACTGCAAACAACTTCCTCCTAACATCCAGCCTAATTCTTCCCTCTGACAGTTTAAACCCATTGCCCCTTGTCTTGTCACTACAAGACCTTGTAAATAGTCCCTCCCCAGCCTTCCTGTAGGCCCCCTTCAGATACTGGAAGGCTACTATAAGATCACCTCGAAGCCTTATAAGGTCTCCTTGGAGTCAAAGCGTCGGAAGGATTTACTGCTTGTGATAAATTACAGGTAGAGTAACTTCTCAAAAAGGAAGCAATCCCAGCCAAATAGCATAGGTGGGGAGGTTAAAGGAGCTAAGTAATCCATTTCAACTGGGCAGACCTAGAAGGAACTGCTGCCAGCATACATTTAAAAGAAACTACTCGTTGTTTTAAAATGCACTCTGAATGCGACTCTAAATACAAGTAACACGAAAATATGGAAGTTCAGATGAATGATAAAAGTAATGGCAACTTCAATTGCTTCATAAAAAATGCCCTTTAAATTGTTTTTTTTCCTTTCTTTTTCTCAGATAGATCAATATACACAAGCCATAAACGAGAACCCAAATAACCCTATAGGCTTTAGGTCCAATATATTTAGCAGTAGTCTGATTTAAGAGATTTCAATGGAGTTTTACGTAAATGTCAGAGAAGAAACCCAGTCCCCTTGGTTCCAGTCCCAACGGCAGTTAGTGCTGTCCTCTGCCCAGCACTGGACTCCCACTCTTTCTACAAAAATAATGTTTGCTTACTAATGGCTTTTTTTCTCCAAAAGGTGTAAACGGACCCTTGTTTGAGCTTGTCACAGATTTGGCTTTATTCTTTTATCTTCAGTAATTTGGATATTTTTTTTCTCCCTGCAGATAGTTTCTATGTTCCACTCGCTGCTATTTGCTAGAGAAAGTCTCTTGGGCTTTTTGCCCTTTGTATTTCCTCTCTTCTTTCATGTGGAGAAGACTGCCAACGTGGGATTTGCAAACTGCTGCCAATATGGGATTTGTGCTGCTGCGGCTGCCAATCTTTAATTTAGCATATGTATAAAGCTAATTTTTGGACACGATGCTAGTGCCTGGCATCTCCGCAGGAGTCAGCCAGGTTGTAATGTTTGTATTGTACTGCACTATAAAAAACAATAAAAAGAAAATATAAAGGAAAAAGCCTTTTATCTCTAGCTTTATAGCTAGAGATATGGTCTAAATACTTGCATTCTGCCTCTGCATCTAAAATTCACTTCCTTCTTTCTGTGCCATAGCCCTTTCTTTTAGATTTGCAGTTTGTGGTGCCTGCAGTCGGAGCCAATGATAGACTCCTGCTCCCTACTGAGCATATCTTCGTATTAAAATGCATAAATGCAACTCTTTAGCAGAATAAAAAAGACTAGTTTTCCTTTAATTATATTTAAACTATGCAGACACATGCACCAAGCAACACTTTCTGCTTTTAAAAAATATTTTAATAGAGAGAGTCGGAGGGGAAAAAAAATCTAATCATTTACGAAACATCTTTCTTACAGAAAACATAAGCTTGACTACCCTTCTTTGGCAAGGACATCTGCTGTTCGGGAGGAGGTTTCTGCAGTCAGTCCTCTAAAATATGGCAGTGCCATTCAGGACCCCATGCAGGAGTGGGAACAAGCTGAACTCCAGCACCATGAGATCCCCCTGTACAGAGGACCTCACACAGCCCTGGGGAACTACTCAGCTGTGCCCCAGGAGCAGGCAAAAGGGAAAGCCTCTAGAGAAGTTGAGGCTTTAGGGCAGGCAGAAGGGAGCAACATCATGCTGCCCTATGATGTTTGCTATAGCAGGACAAAGGCTATAGGAAAGTTCAGCTCCCAGGGCTCGAATCCATTGATGGATTTATCAATGGATATATAAGAAAAAATAGATTTATAGGAAGAGCCTCCAGTGACAGTTCACAGTTTTTTCCTAATGGAAGTGACTTACTAAATGTTTATCTAAACCTATTTCAGCCCTTCTACTTGAAGGTTAGATATTCACTAGAAGGAGCACAGGCAAGAAGGAATTCCAGAGAATGGATTGTGGTTTGGAAAAGCATGTCAAACCATGACTGCGAAAAAACAAGCTAATGATTTAAAGTAGGGCCCACTGAATGCATCCATCCAATTTAAGCAGCTTTCCCCAAATGCAGAAAGAAAAAAAATCATTGGACAAATGTAGAGAAATACAAGGGGGTTGCATGTTTGCTTTCTTTCCCCAAATATTTAATCTTCTCCTGGGTTGCAGAATCTTTTGATTTTACTTTTTTTTTCTGGTCAACAATGATTTTTGCAATTTCTTTTTCCATGATAAGATGTTAGACAATGGAAAACGGTATTGCACTGTCCTGTCATAATTTTTTTTTTCATTTTAATTACTGTGATTTGAATTACAGAAGTCCACAATATAGTGTTGACTACCCAGTAATGGAAAGTTGTTTTTCCACACGGCTAGACTGGTATTTTCTAAGATGGAGATCTGCTAGCTTGCCTACTTTCACAGCAGCAGTGCCATGTGCCGTAATGAGACAGGATTATTGTTGCAAATGCTCTTGAAGGCCTCTCTCCCCAGGCAGCCAAAGAATAACTGAGTCACGCAGGTGATGCATTTGCTGTAATGAGACGGACAAAAGCCCAAAACCCACATCCAGGCTTCTGCTTGGAGAAGAACAATTCCCTGCATACCCACACCTCTGGTAGAGTGTGGGGGGGAAGTGGAGCAAGGGGTGCAAGAACAAAACCACTAGCGCTGGGAAAACCCAAATATATATGCTGGGAAAAAATGAATAATATTTATTAAAAATGAAATTTAAAAAAGAGGTATAATACTAATACACCCTGCACAGTGATGCAGAAAACCCAGAGTTTGAGTTTCAATCCCAGCCTCTTGTTTCTTCAGCTGGCATGGAGCATGCATGGGGTGGAAGGAGGTGCCGTGCATCACTCAGCAGCAGCCCCTCTGGCTGCCTAATGAAAGGGGCTGACAGGCTCTTATGGGAGACCCATCCAGCCCGCCTTGGCTGGAAGGATGATGGCCTTGGCACGGAGCATCGTGACACAGGAGGGGACTTTTTCCCGGCTTTATAAACTCCATCCTTGAGGCCCTGTGTTGCTGCCAACTTCTTTTGCCCAATACAGGACTGTCTAGGCCTCCCTCTGGGGCTCATCCGCCGGTTGGAGAGGCTGTTATTGAGAAACACAGGATACGCTCTTGCAGAGTGTGCCGAGCCCAGACCACCCTCACTGAGTTTCCCACACCTGCTGGCTGGAAGACCAAGCACTGAGGCTGGGAATGGTCATAAGAATAGCACCATTGATAGGAAGCAGAAGTGCAAAACAAGCATCTATCTCGTGCTAGGAGTTTGCGAGAGAGGTATCGTGTGGTGCCCTCTGTAAGTTAGAAATTGGCTCTATTGCCAGAGCATCACTCCATCAGAAAGCCCTCCTGACAGGCACCTCAGAAATACGGAAAGGATTAGCAGCCTGAATGCCAGGATGCTGCTGCCAACGTTGTGCTCACGTTAGCAGCTGCGCTCCAAGCCCCCCATCATTTCCCATTGTGGGGGCAGCAGGAGGAAATGCTGTTATCTTCTCAGTGTCAAGTGTAACCAGACAAACATGGAACAAACTCTTTTTCATAGACCTCCACACGGCTTTAGGATTACAAGGCAAACATTAATTTCCAGTTTGTAGTAGAGAAAGACTTCTGCACCTTTGCTTGACTTTGCTTTGCAAACTCCTCTCCTGGTCCAGTCTGTGAGCACTGGTGAGCTGCTCCTGTCTCATTTCCACTGTGAGCACCTGCTGTTACTTGGATCAGTCATTTGATTTCATAGTGCACAGGGTTGCCCTCTGCTATGAGCTAGCGGTATCTGAAGTTATCGGAGGAGCAAAGCCAGCAGTTAAGGATGTTTCAGGCCTGTCTGTGAGGATAAAGCCTACTATGAGTTTTGATTTACCTGTGTCTGACCCTTCTCTTATGATTAAATCCCAAGACGTATTAGGTTTGCCTGATGTAGGTAGAGGCCAGGTCCCCTGTTTTACCTAACAAGGTATCACACAAGCTCATGCAAGCACTGTTCAGCCAAAAGACAAAGATGTTATCCCTGGAGTGAAAGCACAGGCCATTGTCTGTGTCCTATCAACCACTGGCGACTCTGCTAAACCTGCCAGAAAAGAGACTGCCAGTGAGTATCACTGCTGTCAGAGAGATAAAATACTTAACATTGACTAGGAATATATATGAACTGAGGGGCATCACAAAACATATTCAGAAACCTACACAAAATTCAGCCCAAAACAACAACAAAGAGCCTTTGGGGAGCTCTTGGTATGACCTCATCATTGAGCTGCTGACTGACCATTCAGTTGGTCAAAGGATTCATATGACACTAGTCTTTCCTAATCATGTGAGGAGAAGGGTACCAAATAAAATGGAGTCACTGGTGTGAAACATGAAATTATCCTCTCACATTTCATCTGTCAATTATTTCACATCAACAGTCAAGGAAAACAGATGTAATGAACAGCTCATCATTCAAAACAATCACCCACTAAACACCATTTCCTCGCTCAACACATTCAGGGGATGCTCAACACATTCATCAACGCCTGGCTTTACACAGGATGAGAATTGCCTTTGCTGGTCTGTTTTCTGCATTGTGCCACAACAACCCAGTTATATCCCATACCACTGAGGGTCTGGGCAGCTGCCTGCTCCCGACCCATGCCCCTTCACTCTGCTACAGCACATCCTAAGGTAAGTCTGGTCGAAGCTCGGTGCCTTAACGCCACTCACTTGATATCCTGAGCATCTACTACTTCTGGTGTATCAATGCTAAAGAAAAGGTGTATGAGCAGGACAATAAAATAGCCAGGGCAGGAAATAATCACAGTACCATCACTACATCCATGAAAGATCACAACCTACAGTGAAAGTGAAAGCATATAAAAAAAAAAAAGAACAATGCAGCTTCATTTAAAAAAAAAAAATTCTTAAAACATATCCATATTTAAGAGGCAGGCAGACACCTCAAAATTTTTCCCATCTATTTTCTTCAAGTCTCAGCTCTTTACAACCTCTGCCATCCTACCCATGTCTGACTTCAAGACTACTAAAGCCTGAGTGACGCTGACTGTATCTCAGTGTAAGGAAACGTCACGGATGAGATTATTATCGCTGCAGATTGCTATTTAAAAATGTGGTACTGTGACTAATGGGGGGAAGGAAAAAAAAAAATATTATTTCTTAAAGCATGACACAGACACCTCTCTATATATGGCATTTAAATAATTAAATGTAGGGGTTTTACATACAGCCCTTCGCTGGTGGGAGTACTGGAAATGGATGCTCCGTGGTCACTGGAGCACTGCGGAAGCACAGGCAGCCACAGAAGAGTGACGTTTCCTATCTAATCGCACAAACACGCCAACAAACCGCGGCACCTCGGTGGTCTGGTTTCTCACTGATATTTCAGTTGTTCAGCTGCTGCAGCCACGGACGCAGAGGATTCTGAATTAAACACTAGTGCTCGCCGACGCTGACGCTCGCAGTCAAGCATATCTTGATGAAATTAGAGATGCAGAAAATATTTTTTGACAGAATGCATGAGTAAAACAGCCAGAAGTGCAGTCCGTTCGGCGCGAACGGCTCATGCAGAGAAGGAGACCGGGGAGATGCTGGAAATTGGACTCTCTGAATTTGGCAGGAAGAGGCGAATTTTTATTAGCAGTCTATGACACAGACATAACTTTCCCACTATTAACAGTTTTCAGTTGCCAAAATAAAAATCACCATTTCTGATTGTTTCTCAACTGTTACATTTTATAATGGGGGGGGCGGAAAGGAAAGGAAAGGAAAGGAAAGGAAAGGAAAGGAAAGGAAAGGAAAGGAAAGGAAAGGAAAGGGAAAATAGAAAAGGAAAGGAAAGATACAAGAAAAAAGGAAAGGAAAGATACAAGAAAAAAGGAAAGGAAAGATACAAGAAAAGATAAAAGAAAAGAGAAAAGAAAATATGAAAGAAAAGGAAGAAAAGAAAAGAAAAGAAAAGAAAAGAAAAGAAAAGAAAAGAAAAGAAAAGAAAAGAAAAGAAAAGAAAAGAAAAGAAAAGAAAAGAAAAGAAAAGAAAAGAAAAGAAAAGAAAAGAAAAGAAAAGAAAAGAAAAGAAAAGAAAAGAAAAGAGGAAAGGAGGAAGGCAAGCAAACTTACATCTCCATTATGTAAAATATTAGATCTAAGTGGACAATACTGTAGCATTCCAATTTAACACAGTCTTCAGAAATGTAAACAATTTGCAACCTTCTTCCCAAACCCGGCACCTGTAATCCCACAATTTTGCACATGTATGTTAAAAATGTGCAAGAGAATTTTGCAAAGCATAGTAAACTAAATAGGAATTGATCAAAACAAGACTGCTGTTATTTGTTACCTAACGCATGGGATCTTAAAAGTCTAAGGACGTTTCATTTCCTTGAAGAACCACACCGTGTGCTCATTTTCAGTCAACAGAATGCGTATTTTAAATTAGTAGGGGAAGAGACTGCAAAATTAGTTCTAAGATGTAAAGCACCAACCCCACCTGTTTTACTGTATCTCTTCCTATCTCAGAAGCAAAATACAGCTTTGTGGCTCCCTACCTGCCGCCATGATCACTGAACAGAGGAAATTTCTATGAAACAATACTTTTAAGCCTCTGACTTGGAGGTTTGGATGGGCTAAATAATTACACTTTTAAAGCAGTGTATCTAAACTTCACTGAAAATATCCTCAGCTTTTTAGAAGGTCCCCAAAGGTTTACAAAGACACAGCATGTAAAAATTAGTAGTTACTTCTTTTGCAGAGAAAGGCTTGCAAGCTCAATGGGGAAATACCCTTTAGTCACAGCAGGAGGGTAGCCCTTGGGGAAGGGCCCAGATGGACTTGGCTCTCATGGTCAGCTACGTTGCCCAGCCAGAAACACACTGCTTGCCACTGAAACCAAACCAGCTGTTCTCAACCACGAGGCTATATATCTATTAATTGAAAAAGTAGTTTTATCCAGTACTCTGATCATGCTAGCTAAGATGACAACATATGTAAGCTTTCCAGCTGCATTAAAAAAAACATGAATCAGCTGCACCATGAGGTCAGTGGGGACATTTCCTACCCTGCCTTGCCAGAACATAGGTAACAATTGTACTAGCTTGAAGAGGCCAGGATCTTAAAAACAAAACACAAGTTCTTTTACGGGTCCTTACCAGCACCATGGCTGTTGGAAAGAAAACGTTGCAGAGCTGAGTAGTGCCAAATGTGCAATGGTTTGAAATTCATGCTGATGACGAAACTAAAGGAGCACAAGGCATGAGGGAAAGGTTTGACTATAAGCTCCTTAGACTACAAAGTGTCAGTTAAAACACACAGCCGCACACAGACAAGCTTTCTTACTTTTTGCCAAGCAAGCATAGCAGTGGAGCCTCACCCTGAGATCTTTCAGGGCCCTGGAGGCTGTCTGCAGCATTGCCATGTGGTGGTAGCTTTGGGTCACCGTGCGCTCTTTCCCCTAGGCAAAACACTCCCAAACCAGATGAGAAATGCAGTGAAACAGATGAGTGAGAGGCACTCCATGCTCATGTAAGAAGTACCAGGCAGCGGTCCCTGTTAGGACCCAACCACAAGGGCAGACCAGACATTCCTCTGACCAGGAATGCTCACCTCTTGCTCAGCTGTGAGTGTTTCCAGAGAGTGCACAGAGGGTAGAGTCAAACCCAAACTTTCTTCCTTCCTCCTGCAAGACGGCGGAGCGACCCCTGCACGTGTGTGCGTGCATTTTGAAGCCCACGATGCAGCAACCATGACAGCCTTTGCACGATGTGCCCCACCAGGCGCCTGCTGGGCCGGCGTGGCTCTGCACCCACCCCTACTGCTAGCCCCCTTGCAGTGCAACAATTTACCCTTGAATAAATTAGCAATAATTGGAAATCCACTTCACTGGACCTTACGCAGCATGACTAATGTGACTCACTTTTTAGCTCTGTTCCTTTTGTGTGACTACTCAGCAAAGAGGGTGCCTTAGAAAAGAGAAGAACCAGTAAACTTTATGCTGTGGAAAAAGAAATGACAGTCTCTGAAGAGTGATATAAAGGTTTAATGGGTGCTTTGGATGCACAAGAAGCAAGTGTTTTAAGAGTGCTATGGGGCACAATGCTTCTACTGATGGCTTTTTCGCCTTTGTATCCTTGCCTTTACCTTTTACATGGTGCATGTTAATTTTGATGGCACAGGGACAAGGCTCAGAACAGTACATTGCTGGAACAAAGGGAAAATACAAATCTGCAAAGCACACATAATTTTGAAAAAAGCAAGAGTCTTGTCCTATTTACTAGAAACATTGCAGGGGTTGGGTGGGCTGAGGGTCATCTGAATTTCAGCCTTTGTTTTCACCTAGATTTCTTATAAGAAGGTGGCTAAGCCATTTAAACCTTTCATTTGTGGGGAAAAAAAACATATTAAAGGATGTTTAGAATGGTAAAAGCTGGCAGTGAAATTACAGCTAACATGCCAGAAATGCAATTTTCAAAAAAAGTGAGAGTGTGACATAAACATTGTTAATTCTGGAGTGTCACATACATCAGTTTTCTTTCATAACCATATTCAAGGTCACTGAGTTAATTGCCAGGCCACTTTCCCCCCCTCCCCCCAAAAAAGACAAATATTCAGCATATAAATACCCATGGAAGCACTGTAATACAGCACAGCTACAATACTGAGACATTTTGGCTAACTCTGAGCGCTCAGAATAACTTGCAACCTGGCGTGTGAAGTAAGCACCATGAAATACAGTACAAAATTTGTGACATAATCAGTGTGGGTTTATTAATGTCATATCCAAACTCCCTGTTTAAACATTTATCTTTTGATACCTGCCAACAGGTATTTTCCATTCTAGGGGGGGGACTACTTTTCTCCTGGTGCATGCCCGTAATTCCTGTAACATGAAGCACGTAGGAGGAGAGAAAAACACATCCCTGTAGCCACATTCTTTTCTGAGACAGTAGCAAGTTGTTTCACCATTTCTGTGTAGCATTCTTAAGGAGAAATTGTTGTCCATGAAACAATCCCAACCTCCAAGGAAAAAATTACAGCCTTTCATTCTCATAGCAGCATGTAACTAAGGTTTAGATAAGTGAACAGATGCATGCAAAAATCAGCCACGAGAATGGAAAACATTCATTCTCACAATCTGCTAAATCTGCTAGGTATGCATGAAACAGAGCCAAAGAGATCTCCAGCAGAACGCAATGTCACAGTCTTGGCACAACGGGGAACTTTCTCAGATGCTCCTTGTGCCAGCACTGGCACTTGTACTGTACAGCTGTGTTTAGAGATCACTGAAATATACTGGAATTTCAAAGAGTTAATAATATGACTGCTATTAAAATACATTCTCTCCACTCCCCACTTTTCCAGGAAATTAGATGTGATTTTTTTCTCTTGTTATTGCAGCTACCGCTTTACATGAAGTAGCAAGTTCAATAGAGAGATTTGCCAAGTGCATTTCCCTCTGCAACAACCTAAGTCCCTTATCAAACCCTTTCAGTAAAAACTCCATGGCGTTGCCTTCACAGCACTTACATGACCCAAGCTCAGTGACCTCATGCAATGCCGAAAAAGATCCCAAATTTTATATTACTTTTTGTATTACTGTTCTTCTAAACCAGAGTAGAAATGAGTATATAATTAGACTGGGTACCTTAGATTGAATTTGAGAGTATAGTCAAATATTTTCTTAAGTAGTAGTTCCTCAGAAATCAGGCTTCTGACTTTTCAAGGGTGAATTATATGTCTCATTCTGTTGCAGTGTAGATCTTATCAATTTAACTTCACAGCTGGTGCCTGGCCTCCAAAAGCCCGACTCTCTAAAGCTCAAAGAAAGCAACTAGATTGAGCACCACCCTGTCTCATTTTAGCATGTTGAACATATGAGCTGCGAGCAAAAAAAGGATATATGGAAAAGCAGGAAGGGAGGGGACTGTTCCCTTGAGTGGCAGACTTCATCTGACAGCTCCTTTGTGCCTGCTCTTGCCGTGGGAGCCTCAGGTCCTCATATTGCTGAAGAAGGCACCTTCAACCTCTTCACTCCTAAATGTGATTGCTCGGAAGCTCTTGGTTTTAGCAGCACCTTCAGGATGCAGATTGTTTTCTGGAGTGAAAGGAAAAGTTTTCACCTAACTAGAGTCTTTCCCTTTGGAAACCTGTCAGCTCCACACAAGGGGAATTGCATAGCTAATATGCTTGGATCTTGGATCAATTTTAATGGGAAAAAGCACTAAATAAACTTGTCACGTGGCTTCTGGAACCACATGTAGAGTCGAGGATGTCTCTGCACTCCAAGACTGCTGCTCAAGTGCTTGCATTTATATTTCTTGGCAAAACCCACATTTATCTACTCACTTAATTTCCAGAACAGGGTGAAAACCAGATGCCCTTCTTTGCACCATGCAGCTTACTCCCTGGGATGTCTACATCAAAGATACTGTGATGATGGAGTTTATTTTAAGGAGGTGGTTGATTGGTAGTTTACAGTGTTGCCCTTTTCATGCCACACTCTGCAAAGGAAAAAAAAAGTAACTATGAAAGGAGATGTCTTGCGCCAAGGCACTCTTATGAAATACACCTTCCCTCTGATCTATGACCTGGAGTCAGTCCCCAGAGGCCGGGAGGTAGATGCTGCCAGGACGGCCCTCGGACTGCTTACAAAACTCTGCTGGAGTCCTGACATGAGGAGGAGGAAAATGAAAGGAGTAGTTTAGAAAAAAAAATACTTTTGTTTAGGCCAGATCTGTGACCTGTAAAGCTGTCTCAAAAGGGGTACCCAGCCTCTCTCCCTTCTTCAAAAGGAATGCCTGGAATCTGTGGCTCTGTGCAGTGTAATGTTTCACTGCATATTCTTTCCTCTTTGTTAACCTCCAGAAGTGTGCATTACAATTTTGTACCTTCTTCAGTGGTTTATTTGTCCTTTAATGGGCTGCGTCTCTTTCTTCCTGTTTAAGAAATTTCTAGAGTAATTACTCAGCACTAGAAGAACACACAATTTATTTGTGTAAGTCAGATGCGACACCAGCATCCGCTTCCGTGGCTTGTCATGTAATGTGCTACAATGATTTTTAACAGTGCTTGGGGAGCGACTAGTCTGCATTTAGGAAATCCCAGTAAAGTTTGTTAAGTTTTTCAACACTGTAATGAAAGGATAGAGCCTCATCCAGTTTTCCTTCTGTGGTAAATGGGGTATAAAATGACATGTTGGGGGTTTGGGGATGCTATGTCATGGGTTACATTGATACCTCGCATAGGTGAAAAGCATGTAATACCCATTCTGTGGCAGCCTACTGCAGCCACTTGGGGGAAAAAAGGCAACACAAAAAGAGAAGGAACTAGTTCATGCAGCTAGTGCAAAGCAAGCTCTTTCCTATACGTGCTGTGAGGCTACCTTGGCACACCCATAGGTTGCTACCACGAGACTGACAAATGCTGGGGAACCCATTTGCATGGTTCGATGAGTCCATAGGAGAGAATATGGTGAGCAACCTCGGCAAGCGTTGAGAACACGAGTCAAGGAAACGTGTAAAGTGCCAAAAGGGAACCAGCAGAACATTACACTTGTATGAAATGGGAGCAATCTCATTACCAGAGGTGATAACCATTGCACCCCTGATGGAAATGCGTAATTACTGAAAACAGCTAATCAACTGCAAGAGCAGCAGGGTAGCCAGAAGCTCCTATCAATACCATCTACTGTGTTTAACCCAGTTGAGCTGCTCCTCCTCCTCCACCTTCTACAAAAGGATCAGTAAAAGATGCTGCACATACAGACCCCCACATGTGGGTCAGCGCAGCTAAATGACCTACAGTTATGTGCTTTCAATAACCAATAAAACAAGTATCAGTTCTGTGAAGTTTTCTTCCCAGTTCCATAGGATGCTCAAGCACGTCAGGGTTACAGCTGTAGATAGACAGGATTTGGAATAAAAGTTTAACATCCAAATCCTTCTTTACAAAAATAGTGACAGCAAGTTTCCTAACATTAATCTCTGAGAAACCTTGTCTTTAAATTTACTAGCAATATAATATGGCTATGGACAACAAGAAGAGGTAATTCTCAGGGTAATGGTAAATTGAACTGTTAATGGTATCTAGGGCCAGCTACAGGAGCGCTCCAGTGTGTGTGCACGTGTCCCAACAAAAAGAGTCTGACCAACAGAAAGTGTACAAACCTCCATGTTTCATAGGTCCAGGGGATGGAAACAAGGGATCAGAGGATCTGAGGCCAGCTACAGGATATACTGACTGCCTAAGGCCAAATATGGCTGGTCTCTATAATATCTGTATAGAAATGCATATTATACACATTGTGTCTATATGCACACTACTGCAAAGAGGAAGTGTGCATAGGACGGGGAAGAGGATTTGTCCATCATACAGCCTCTAGAACACTGTTTTCTTTTGTCTTGACCACTGCAGTCTCTATCCAGGCACTTCCAACAACAGCAGGAACTGGCTTGATTTGCTTTTCAAACTGCAACAGGTGAGAGCGAGTATGGAGGGAAAGAAAAAATAGCTGTCAGCGGTAAGTAAAATATATAATTTTCCACTTACAACTAGAAAAGGATTAAAAACTATGTGAATTGTTTCAAGGTTTTAAAATAGAAAGAGCTGCTTGTGGAAGTGGCAGGTTGTTAAGAAAGGGTATAAATGAAAATTTGCCTGGTAGTATAGCAGTGCCTTTGATCGTACCAGTTTCGTGCCTGTTGAGAATTTGACTTTTGGATCAGAGTAGCAACCCAGTACTAGAAGCACACAGGGACACATCCATTGTGGTATTTGTAAAAAGCCATAGGCTAAAACATCTAAGATCTCCCTGGAGCACAGACAGAAATCCATGTATCTCTCTTCTCTTAGGTTCATGCCCTAATCACTGAGCTAGAAAGTAATCTTCAGGCCTAAGACTCACTCTCTGGCCCAGTTAATATCTGTTTATTTAAAGCAAAATGGATGCACCCACCTCTGTACATCAGTTTCATGTAGCAAGCAGGATGTTGTCTTTACTCCAGATCATGACAAACAGGCTGCAGCTCCCTGCTTCCTGGACAAGTTTTCAGACAAGTAGGAAAATCACGCAGCCTAATTCAGGTTGGAAGGGACCTCAGGACAACATCTCTTCCACTTGCCTCCTTAAAGCAGGGCTCTACACCACATTGCTTATGGCTTCCTCCAGCTAAGGCCTGAGTAACTCCAAAGAAGGAAGATGCACCACTGCTCTGGACACCCTCTTCTGGTACCTGACCACAGACACGGACTTCTTCCCTTGTCTCCAAATGCCATTTCACCTCATGTAACCTGTGGCCATTGCTCTTGTCCTGTTGCTGTGCTCTTCTGGCTCTGCGACCCATCCAGTTCCCTTTAAGTGGCAAAGCCTCCATCAAGGGCTGTCTGAGCCATCTTTTCTCCAAGATAAACACACCCAGCTCCTCAGCCTTTCATCCTGTGTCACAACCACCTTGGTGGCACTTCCTGGGCTCCCCACCATTGATCAGTTTCTCTTTGTTCCAGGGCCCACAGCCAGGCACAGTTCCCCATTCCTGGGAGACCTTCAAAGGCAAGTGGAGGGAAGGGACCCTTTTCCTGAACCTACTGGTTACATCCATGTCAGCACATTGCTGGAGTTGTTCAGCACCTTTTCTGCAGGGGCATGCTGCTCTAAACTAGCACTCTGGACCTCTCCAACAGAATTGTCCACAGGGAGTCATGTCCCCAGCCTGTACTGGAATGTGTGGCAGCAGCACTTTCCTTTTGACCTTGCCCTTCCATCATCCAGACTGCAGAAGTCCCTCTAAAGGGCAGTCCTGCTGCCCATTCATTCCTCTGACTTGCAAACCTGCAGAACTTGCACTCCATGACATCACCTAGATTGTTGATTAAAATGTGACACAGTATCTGCAAAACATCACTTTCGACCAACCATCAGTTGGGTTCTGATCTTCTCAGCACTATTTTTTGAGCTCTATAGTCCAGGAAGTTTGCCTATATGGCCCATTTCTCCTCCAGTTGACTACTAGGATAGGGACACTGTGTTAGGGACACTTACATATTTAAAGGTAAGAGACATCCATTGCTTTCCCCTCATCCTAACTGCCAGTCATCTCAAAAGGGAACGCCAGTCAGGCTTGTCAGGTACAATTTATTCCTGATCAGTCCATTCTGACTATGTCCATATGTGCCTTGAAATACCCTCTGTGGCAACCAGCACTATCACTTTGAAACCTAGCATGAAAAACTAGCATGAAAACTAGCCCACACTTCCTCATTCTTGTGGTTTCTGATGACAGCTGTAACATTTGCCTTTCTCCAGGCAGCAGAAACCTCTTCCAGCTACCACAACCTTTCAATGGTGACAGACAGCAGTTTCATGATAACGCCAGCCAGCACCCTTAGTGGCCTCCAGCATGTCCTGTCTGGTCCTATGGGTCAGCTTATTTAAGTAGACCCAAACTCTATCCTCTACTGCATGCAAGAGCTATCTTCCCCAGATTTTGCTCCTAGACACAAGAAGATGACCAGGAGGTCTAATAACAGACTCCAGCTGTAAAGCTTGAGGATAAAAAAGTATTGAACACCTCATCCTTATCCATGTCTTACAAGCAGAGGCCATCACTCAGTAGCAGACTCACATTTTCCCTGGTCTTTCATACATTGATGATGAAAGTGCTGAAATTTTTGTGGTTGCTTTCCAGGTCTCTCACAAGTTTTGTCTCTAACCAGGCTTTGACCTTCCTCATTCTGTCCTTACATGCCCAGGTATTATTTCTCCGTTCCTCCTCAGCAGTCCATTCCTGCTTCCATTTCTTGTATGCTTCCTTATTGCATCTGAATTAAATCAAGAGTTTCCTGTTCAGCAGGCTGGCCTCCTGCCATGCCTGCCTGTTCTTCTGCCCTTCAGATGATTTTCTTGCATTTTGAGCAGGTTGTCACTTAAGTCTGACCAGCCCTTATGAGCTCACTTACCTTCAGGGGTAGCCTAACATGGGATCAGGCCTGCCTACCAGCTGAAGTCTTGTGCCCTTGCCTTCCTCACTGCCTTCAGGATTGTAAACTCTAGCATCTGACAGCTCCTGCAGTCAAGGCTGCTATTGACTGACAGCTTGCTCTCACTCAGGAGTCCAGCAAAGCATCTCTCCTAGTTAGCTTGTTCAGCACTTGCATCTTAAATCGTCTTTCATGCACTCCAGAAATCGAGATTGCTTGTGTCCCATCACACTGTCCTCTGATATTGGTATGGTTGCAGTCTTCCATGAGTGTCAGAAAGAATTTAAGATACTTCTTTTAGATATGTAAAGAAATCTTTGTGTGTGGTCTCTCCTTGATCAGGCACCACCACAATGTTCCCCTGTTCTTCCTTCCCTTCTGACCCTGAATGTGTTACCCACGCCACCATGTATATGACCATTATTTATTCTTTCCTAGCCTAGCCATTTTAAAATAAAAAGGCCACAGCTTCTGTGCTTTGCATGTGTCTCCTGTCAGAGTTTGCTAGGCAAGTTTTGATCCCATCTGCTCAAGGGCCTTAGAACATATCTTTCTGATAGCCTTGGCATGAGAGAGACAAGAGGCTGCCAAAAGAGGACAGAAGCATTTCTGAGTATGCACAAAAGCCGTCTTTAAAGCACTTGGGAGCAAATGCAGGCATTAGCATGTGGCTGGGAATTGCATTCTTGGATGCAGGTGTCTAAAGTCTACCTAAGATAGATAACATTTTAATGAATAGGCAGTATAATATGCTCCAGTGCTAAGGACACTTCAGAATACCTGACCCTGTGAAGCAGTATAAAGAAGTGAGG
Source organism: Semnornis frantzii (assembly GCA_013399775.1). Lineage (NCBI taxonomy): Eukaryota > Metazoa > Chordata > Aves > Piciformes > Ramphastidae > Semnornis > Semnornis frantzii. The sequence goes on along the minus strand of VWYK01085576.1, from coordinate 15,188 downwards.
GTAACGTCTCTTGTTCACCAAGTCTATCAATTCTAGTTGGGTAAAGAAGAAAAAAGGACAGAACAGATTATGTTCATGATATGCTAACCATAGACAATGAAATGAGGGGAGAAAATGGATACATCTGTGTGGGCTGATGGTAGGAGTAGGACAGAATAACCTGATGGCCTTTTATGACAAAATGACTGGATACATGGACAAAGAGAGAGTAGCAGATGCAATATACCCTGGCTTTAGAAGGTATGGCATTTTCACAGAATCACGGAATGGTAGAGGTTGGAAGGGACCTCCAGAGATCACCCAATACAACCCTCCTGCCAAAACAGGTTTGTCTAGACCAGATTACATAGGAACACACCCAGGTGGGTTAATTCTTCAGAGAAGGAGACTCCACAATCTTTCTGGGCAGCCTGTTCAAGTGCTCCATCACCTTCTAAGGAAAGTTTTTTCCTATGATTAGATGGAACTTACTGTTTCCTAGTTTGTATCTATTGCCCCTTGTCATATCACTGAGCACCACTGAAAAGAGACTGGCCCCATCCTCTTGAATCTGTCCTTTAGGTATTTATAAGCATTGATAAGATCCCTTTCAGTCATTGGGGTAAAAAGCTACAGGTTTCTCAGCCTTTCATCATCAGAGATATGCTCCAGTCCCCTAATCATCTTAGTAGTCCTCTGCTGGACTTCCTCCAGTAGTTCCCTGTCTCACTTTTAACTGGGGAGCCCAGAACTGGACACAGTACTGTACAAAGTACTCCAGATGTGGCCTCACTAGGTCAGAATAGAGGGGGAGGAAAGTCCTCCTTGACCTGTTGGTCACATTCTTCCTAAGGCACCCCAGGATACCATTGCCCTTTTTGGCCACAAGAGAACCCTGCTTCCTTATGAGTAATTTCTCCATCAGGACTCCCAGGTCCTTTTCCACAGAGCTGCTTTCCATCAGGTCAACTTCATACCTGTACTGGCACAAGTACAGGTTCACCTGGAAGCTTAAAATATACTGGTTAGAAGAATGGACTGTTAGATAGGCTGAGAGGTGGCTGGACAGTTGAGACAGAAGGATCATTTTCCATGTCTCAATGACTAGTTGGCAGCTGGTAGCAAGTGGAGAACCCCAGGCTTTGATACTAGGGCCAGTTTTATTCAGCATCTTCTGCATCAACCTCAATGATGACAAAGTATGAGCCCTAAGCAAGTTTTCCAGTGACATCAAACTAGAGGGACGTGACTGGTAGAGTTTCAGTCCAACGGCACCATGACAAACTCAAGAACTGGGCCAGCAGAAGCACCAGGAAGCTCAATAAGAACCAGGAGTTGTGCAGTGAGGATTGGATAACCACACACTCTGCTTAGTTGAAAGTGACAGGTTACAGACTGCGCCTGTTGAAAGGGGCCTGGTGGGTGGAGATCTGCATGAGGGCCCACAAGGGAACTCTATGTGCTCACAGCAAACAAGGCAGACTGCACACTGGACTAAATTAGAAGGAGCACGGCCAGAAGACTAAGGCAGTTATTGTCCTCTTTTAGTCAGCACTAATGAAGCTGCACCTGGAGTATGTTCTCCAGCTTTGGCCACCTACTTCAAGAGAGCTGTTGAGAAACTGTGGAGGGTGGTCAAGAAAGCTTTTGACACTGCTCATGTGAAATCTACCTTCATAAAGTAGCAACCAGTACTCAGCTGAGCACCTCTCCTCACCTGGAGGTATAAATTCAGTATTTTCATCAGCAACTTGAGTAGAGAGAGATTAGACCTTCGGTATCTTCAGAGACCTGTAATTTGTAAGGAGATCTTCTCAGACTGGACAGAGAGTAAAAAGTGAAAAAGATAGAACAACACCACATATGAGACAAAGACACAGAAGAAGAAGCAAGGTTGAAAAGCCACTGAGAGTAGTCAGTTGAACTTAATGAGTGCTGCCAATGTAGTGTTATTACAAACAAGGGCAAATATGCACAATATGCATTCTTGTTACACTTTTCAATCCCAGTAAGGAGGATGCTTGCCAAGACCATGTACCTGGAAAGATGGTCTTTCTGGGTCTGCTCTCTCTAAGCAGCACAGAGAAAGCTCAGAGCTTCAACAGCAAAAGAAAGGGGAGGTCTGAGACATACTTAGCCTTCTGGCTGCTCTTACAGCAAAGTGCCATTGCTTTTCCTGCAGGGAACATTGGGGCATGAGCACTGATGCTATGCACTTTGCTATGTAGCACAAAATAAACGTCTAGGAAGAGATGGATATAGGAAGAGGTGATGCCTTTTGACTGATGATTGGGATCACCATCAAAGGCTTAAGTTTCTGTCAAATTACATCAGGAGATACTCAGAGGTTGCTCAGTGTGTGAATCCCCTCTAGCTACAAAACTATGCATGTGTGTACAGGTCTCCTTGTAGCAGTTTCAAGTTCTTAAACACATGACCCACCATTATATTTCTGATATGATTTCCCTAATTTCTATGCTTTTTCTTCTCTGCACTTCTATTGTACCTCACATATGCTACGAGCAAATTCAATGTCATGAAGTTAAATACCGAGATGCGGTGCCCTGACTGGCAATGCTCAGGCGCTGCTGCTGCTGCTGGCCCTGACTGAGCTGTAGAAAAATACATGCTCAGATGCAAGAGCACTGAGTGGCAGAGCCAAACATCCCTTCCCATTCAGTGAATTCTTTCACAGTCAATCAGCAGCTAGTCAAAGAAGGAGCAGGAGGATGAAAGATGCTCTGCTCAGTAACCACATTACTCCCTCATATCTCCATACGTCTTCCAGAAACTGGAGGCAGATGATGAGTGTCCAGTCAGGTGGTGTGGATGCAACTCCCTGGTCATATGAAGCTCTCTTCCCACATAATCTTTAATTTTCATTTAAGAGTTGTTTCACCTGCTATGTTACCACATGAAGAATGAAAAGCTAAGTCTATTTACACAAGCTGAGGAGCCAACCAAGTGTTTTAAAAGCAACTCAAGTTTTATGTGCCTGTGCTTTCCAAGCCACATAGCAAAACTGGAAGAAAAGTCTAAAATGCTATAGGATTGCTTATTACTCAAAGGGGAAGGAACTATAAGTCCTTTATTTAAGGACCATGTACTTCTGGGTGACATAAGTGTCCTTCCTAATGTGAGAACTCACACACACTATCTACTCTTTTCTCCAAAGGTGCCCAGGATTTCAGAGTGCTGTGGCAGTGGCTAAAAGACACCTGCATGCTTAAAACCACCAGGCTAATTGACTGTTACACACTTCTGCATACAGAAAAAAATAATTATGTATATTAAAAAAGCATTTGAGGGAGAGATTTTTGCAAAAGAGCCACAACAGAGGGTAAGCAACTATCTCCAAACCCTACCAGGGTTCATTATTGTTGGTGCAACATGCATAAATCAGGAGACAAATCTCGGTCCTGTTGATGCCAAATGGTGTGAGTTTTCCCACTGACGTAAATCTGCCAAGGTTCTTCCTCATGCCACTAACATCAGAGGAGGACAGTTTGGCAATTTAGATATATCACACTATTTCCACAGCTTAGATGTTGTTACATGCTTGGCAACCATGATTTTAAAAAAGCCCTTAAGGCAGTCACAGCCACACCTCTCGTAATGGATTTAACCACAGCAATGACTGTTACATACACATGCATTGGCAGAAAAGGTGCTCTCTTAGAATGTAATCCAATAAGTAATAATGATTAAAGCAGCAATCCACAAGGAGCAAAACCACAGCATTTCAAAAGCACCAAACCAAGAATGAACCTGTTAAGCCATGTATTAGGTTTGCAAAGCCCCAGTCAAATCTCTGATAACAAAACCCCAGCCTGACAGTGACTCAGATCTAGTTCTGCTATTATTTGAACCAAGAAACTGGGAGGCTTGGAAGGTAAATTCAGAACAAATTGTTTCAGTTGAGCTCTCATTAGCAATGAATGCAATTCTCTGATAAGATGGAAGAAATTTGTAAGACAAGATGACAGTCAACAGATACTATTACAGTAAAAACTGTGATGGATCAACAACACTGAATACAATATTGCAAAGAGTGGAAGGAATTGTTTTGCCCATCTTTGTGACTGATATGTTTATCAAATGGATTCCTCTTAAACTTCCACACAACAAAATACTACTTTCATTATTTCAGTGCTGCAGCTGTGAAAAAGGGCTCAGATTCCAAATACAGAGCTTTGAAAGTAACTGAAATGTGTACTTCGCAATTTGAAGCGATGAAAGTCTTGCTCTGCAATTGTGATACGGATAAAGGTTTTAAAATTGAAACATGACATGGCAGGTACCTTAAGCTTGCCAACATCCTATTTAGTTTATCAATACTTAAGATACTTAAAGACAAGCAAGTTCAGTGAATCACTTATCTCCCATACCATTGCCTATTGCAGTTGTCCTATTGTCGTGGTAGGCCTAGGCAAGCCAAATTGGGTTTATACCTTTCCTGGCTTGCCCAGACATATTTTTCTGCTTTCCTCCTGTTTTGGGGGAGAGCAACAGCGGGAAAAGGGACAAAGGGCCTGGCGCCACGGAGTCTGGGGTCCCTTGCCTGACCAGACCCTGTGGTAAACAGGGTGCATGGGGCAGCCTTGTGCAGGGCCCGTGTTCTTCCCCGAAGAAGGGTGGAGCAGGCCTATGGTTCCACCTAATATGGGCAAATCTTGGTTAACTGCCATTTCATTGGCTGTCCTGTGTCCAAAGGGCATTGATCTCGGGCTGTATTGGATAAAAGGGAGGTCAGCAGAGAGCACGCTGCCTTTTGCCTTTGGCCTTTGCCTTTAGCCCTTTACCATTACACGGTGTGCCGTGACCCTGCCGTGCCCGTGCCTGTGATACCGCCATACCGCCACGCATTTGACCTGCACCACCAGCGTGACTGGAAGACGTCCTGCCTGTACCTGAAAGCCTTCTGCCCAGACGGAAGCCCTGGAGAGAATATCATCCAGAGAACCAGGAACAGGTCAGAGATCGTCTGCCTCCTTCCCCAGAAGCCCAGGGGAGACTCTAAAGCCGCTGACGGCTACCGACAGTAACCCCGCCTTGGGTACTGTCAGATAATAATTTTGTGGGTAAATGCCAAAGCCTCTTGTAATTATTAATTGCCTTCTGCCCTAAGCAGAAAGTTGCTCCTTTATGTCCTATGCTTACCTAGTGAGCAAGCGGTATACTGACCGCAAACCCTTCTCTTCCAGTTTATATCGAGTTTAATTAATGTTATATATTAATAACTATTTCCAGATCCTGTTATAACCTGTACATAGTTTCCATAAAGTTGCAAGAACCTGTTAATATTATTATTAAATGGTGATTGGGGTGATGCGAGTTCTGAATATTTAATATTAATAAACTGTTAATATTTTTATATATCGTCTCGCATTAATTAATTTACCCCATCCTTTTACACCTATAACTGTCCTTCGAAGTACAGGAGAACTTCGTCAGGCTCTCTGTGGAACAGAGAGCAAGCAGATGAGTGTTCCTTCTACAGCACTGTTGGTCTTTGGTTCCTATAGCACCTAGCGGGAAAGTAAAGACTTCAGCACTCCTCAGGATATGAGAAAACCTTTGTGGTTATCCCACACTCACATTAGATAACAGCTATCCCAGTATCTGAAGGGGGCCTACAGGAAGACTGAGGAGGGACTATTTACAAGGTCTTGCAATGACAAGGCTAGGAGCAATGGGTTTAAACTGGCAGAGGGAAGATTTAGACTGGATGTTAGGAGGAAGTTCTTTGCAGTGATGGTGGTGAGGCACTGGAACAGGTTGGCCAGGGAGGTTGTGGCTGTTCCCTCCCTGAAGGTGTTCAAGGCCAGGGTGGACGAGGCCTTGAGTGACCTGTTCTAAGGGGAGGTGCCCCTGCCTATGACAGGGGGTTGGAACTAAATGATTCTTGAGGTCCCTGCCAGCCTTACCATTCTATGATTCTATGATTCTATCACAAGCATAAAGCAATGTGTGGGGTAAAAGGAATTACCAATTGTGGAGCCATTTCTTACCCCAGTGTATTTCTTTTGTATTCAAGGCAGAACATCGCCACTCCCAGATTTCATTTCTCATGCATATTTCACTCCATTTTTTCTTCCTGCAGTATTTGTGCCATTTATCTTGTCCTATATTCACTTTCCCTTTTTTTCCTACTTTTGGGAAAAGCACCTAATATCCCTGTAGCATTAGTTTTTCTTTGTTAATGTCAAAAAATGTTAATCCGTGAAGACTTGCTTCCTAGATAATGTTAATTCAGCTGCCAGTTTTATAATAGGATTATGCTTTCCAGGATTTAAAAATCCCACTTGTTAGCTACAAAACAGACTTCTACTAACAGCTATAAAATCTAATTTAATCCCTATTGGCATTAACTAAATAGCTGAGGTATAATTTCTGTCTAGCTACACTTAACACCCTGGTATTGCCATAAATATATAAAATTCCCTTTGAAGTTATAAAAGAAACTGTTCAGCAGGATAAACAGGGTCTCATGAGTCCAATTGTATGCCATCTCCAAGGCATAACAAATGTTGTTTACATATTGTAAGGATTTTGTGGACAGCTTATTTAAATAGATTCACCCATGTTTACATGTATTAATTTGCCCTTTTTCTCAAGAAAATGCACACCAAATTATGGTCTATAATTATTCAATTAAAAAAATAATTACTTAATGAGTGAAAGATTGAGTCTTTGTGGAATGAAAGTTTAAAATGTGACCAAATAACCTGGCTGAGATGGAAGAAAATAGCAATTTGTTCAACATATCCTCTCATTAACACACATCCACGTTGTGAAATCTTAGAAGATGAAGTTACCTCAAGTCTGGCACAGGAGCAGCTATGTCAGGGCAATCTAGTAAGAGACTGTAACAAGTAAGGAGGAAAGAATGAGCAAACAATAGTTTATAATAATCCTAAAATGAACAGCCAGGATCTTGTGATGGTTTGGGAGTTCCCCACCCGACACACACTTTGTAAAATCTCCCAGACTAGACTCCGCCAGATGGAAGTTAAAGACTGAAGCTCTATTTACAGCTTAGCACAACATACAAGCAGAGATATACACTGTATACAGGAATATTTACAGAAATATACAAGGTAAAGGTAATACTGAAACACAACAGCCCTCCCAGAAATCAGAGTCCCCAGGAGGGGCTCCCAACCACACTTCCACCTTCTCCCCACCCCTCTACCTTACCCCAGGGTTTGCCTTACGCGCAAGGTGAGTTTGGAGGATCGGCCAGGGGGGTTAGAAGGAAAATGGTTAGTTAAGTTATTCAGCAGAGAGGCCAAGACCAAAAAAAAAAAAACAGCTAGAGAGCCCGAGACTCTCAGGGAGAGAGCGTCTTATCTATGTTTGTGTTTTTATTCCTATCCATCTCAGCAAGCCTATGAGTGAAGCAGACATCAGCATTGTTTTTTTTTCACAGCCTATAATATAATTTTCTCCATTAAAATATTCCAATTAGCCTCAAACCAGCACAATCTTTAAAAACCATTTGCTCTCAAATGAGAAACAACATCAGGATTTATGGTCTTCTGGAGTACAGCCATCAGAAATGAAAAAATATTTACAGTTCTCTTCTCCCAGTCTTGAAATAACTGGCAAGTATATTGTTCTGGAGAGGGTGGCCCTAAGGCTCTGCAGTGAAAGACAGATAGTAAAAAGAGCTATTAGAGTGACCCGCAGTAAAGAGCACTGCTATGCAGCCATGCAGGAGTTGAAACAGCAATCTCAGAGAAACAAAGCTGCTTTAAAGATAGAAATTGTAGTCAAACTCAGAAAACACTAAGATTTCATTAATCCTTTCAGAAAAATGTGCAAAGTACTGATCAGACTCCACGGTCAGTTTATCACTTTCCTTATTCATGAACAAGGAGACATATCATAATCTCCCCTGGGATATTTGCAGTCAAAAGGAAAGATAGGCAAACTCAGCCGAGCACCCTACATCAGCCCTCAGAGCTGGAGTATACAGATGCATGCCTTTGCCTTTGGAGACAGATATAACATATCTGTCATATAACATCTAACACTGGCAGCTCAGACTCTAGGCATGGCAATGTGTGAATTGGGGACAGTCTAAGAGCTTTTGTGCCCCTGGAGCCTGCAGAGGTACCCACGCTTAGACGTGAGTAAACGAATGTACTTCCTAATGCTCCGTCCCTGTTTATCATGGCTTATATGACAGGGACTAGAAAGATCACAGGAGCTGCTTATTGTGTTCTTTTTTGGTATATGAGTGTGCAATGAATTCCTTTGGACGTTCTCCAGTTTCAGTAAGGCAGAGATGTAGTTTTGTAGCTATTTTTGGGCACCAGTCTCTTCCATGAAAGTGTATTCTTTTGATATATAAAGCACTGTTTAACATATATTCTTTTCACAATTCATAGAAGAAAGCAATTCACAGAACATGTAAACCCCAGGGCTTTAGGCAATCATAATCCATGTGTTTTGCCTTCTGTTGAACAGAGATAAATTACTTCACTCTAAGTTGAAGGGACATCATGGCACAGGCTTAGTTCATAACAGAAATAAAAGGCTGGGTTTAGGCCGTTCTATGCTTATATTGGAAATGGCATTGTCCTGCAACTAGCACAGCATACATGCCTTTGGTTTAATACATACTGGTGTATAGGATGAAGCAGCTCAGACTCCTGAAGGGTTTAATCCTGAATTACTCATTTAGACACAAATGTCCTTAATTCATTGCAAAATTCCACCTGAATAAGGACTGCAGAATCTGCAGTATTGTAAGTATTGTGGACTCCTGCTGACTGAACTTGCAATGGAAGAAAATGAGGCTTCCACATAGGCACTGGTAGTTTAGTTCCCACCACTGTGTATTAGGACCCTTTGCTCTGGTCTCCGAAAGAATCTAAACCACAGGCACAGAGGTCAAATATCAAGCTTTCAGCTGACATCTGCCAATGTCCCCAAGTTTAGCCATGACTACACACATCCCTACCTTCATCTGCAACTTCCATGTGTGCAGCTATTCATAGAATCATAGCATGGTAAGGCTGGAAGGAACCTCAAAGACCATCTAGTTCCAACCCCCTGCCATAGGCAGGGACACCTCCCGTTAGAACAAGTCACTCAAGGCCTCCTCCAACCTGGCCTTCAACACCTCCAAGGTGTCCAAGGGAGCAGCCACAACCTCCCTGGGCAACCTGTGCCAGTGTCTCACCACCCTCACTGCAAAGAACTTCCTCCTAACATCCAGTCTAAATCTCCCCTCTGCCAGTTTAAACCCATTGCTCCTTGTCCTGTCACTGCAAGACCTTGTAAATAGTCCCTCCCCAGCCTTCCTGTAGGCCCCCTTCAGATACTGGAAGGCTACTATAAGGTCTCCTTGAAGCCTTCTCTTCTCTAGGCCGAAGAGCCCCAACTCTCTCAGCCTGTCCTCATAGCACAGCTGCTTCAGCCCTCTGAGCATCTTTATGGCCTCCTCTGGAGCTGCTCCAACACTTCAATGTCCTTCCTGTGCTGGGGGCTCCAGAATTGCACACAGTACTCCAGATGGGGTCTGATGAGAGCAGAGTAAAGGGGCAGAATCACCTCCCTTGCCCTGCTGTTCCGCCATCTGATAATAAAATTTGCTTTTTCTTACCCATCATTCTGCCACATTTTCCTGTTTTGCTACATAATATTACCAAACACCAGGTATTACATAATGTTTAAATAGTTTGGTGAAATAAACCATAGATTTGGTCTATAATCTACTGAGTATCTCTAAGGCTCTTTCTACTCCTTACCACTCTGCAACAGGTCCAGCTTTGATGGCCTGAATACACCAGGAAAACCACCATGTATTTCCATCTTCCCTTACCTGTCTTACCTAAATCAGACCAAAGGCCCACTGAGACCACTACCTTAACTGAGACTGTACAGATACCTAGTAGAAAAGTGTGTCCTACCACTTTCTGATCCACATCTCTGTTGTTAAGTTTGTGAGTTTCCTCATACCAGTCTTGACTCTCTGTTTTCAAAACACAGTCCTTGTAATGTGAAGCTATAAGCAAAGTGGGCTAATGGATGAGAGTACAATGGAATTTTAGGTTCAAGACTAGATTTCAAGACTGACTGCAGTAGAAACTTAGACATACGAACATATTTATCTGTCTGCAAGGCCAATAAAAGTGAAAAGGAGGCCTAGAGCACATGGTGTTGAGTGCTGAGAACTCCTCAAACTGCCACCTGGGCAGCCTCTTTATGCTTTGCTCACTCCTCAAGTACCATTGCAGCTCTGACAGCCCAACCCAACCCACAGCTCTGCATATAAACAAACATTTGACCTAATTTGATCCAATGGATTGTTTCTAACCTACATGTGCATACTGAAATTGTTGTATTGACTTGATTATCTGTAGCTCACTCCAATCTCAATGTGTCACTTCAAACTAGCTGCTAGATGTTCATTGGTTGTGCAGCCAGGTCCTTCTTGCTAGGAAAACAGAGGAAATACTGAAAACTGACCAAGAAATGTGGAGCAGTACATGATTTCTAGTGCTGCAATTAGCCTTCAGTATCCAAGTGTGCTGATGTGCCTATAGCCTGCACAACACACAAAGAGTTGAAGCACTATGGATTCCAAGACCATATGAACACTAACTGCACGTTTTAAAATATTTCCCAGGTCTGTTAATATATTCCTGCCTGAAATAATACTCAGCCAAGGCATTTTCCCTAACTTTCAAGACACCATTCTGTCATCAGTAATAGTTATATCAGAACATGTCCAAGTCAGACTTAATTGGATACATCTGAATCACTGAAAAAGAAAGAACTGGCAATTCAAAGGCTCTGCTTGAAGAGACACAGGCATTACTGAGCTCATTAAGAAGAAAATTGCTGAATATTGCAATTGTCCTTATGAATCCTCAAATCTTTATGGAAGGAAAATGATTGGCTTGTAGAGTAAAACAATAGGAACAAAAACTTTTATTGTCACAGTTACCACTCAGGAGTGGCAGTTCTTCCAGGACCATGGTGGGATTAATAAGGAAATGAAAACACTGTACAACTTTCATAAAAATGTATATTCATCAGAACTCTTCAAGGATCAAAAAGGCCTTGCAGAGTTTCACTGTACAGTTCAGCTTCCCTACAATAAACCGGAGAGATTTTTGGACTCCCCAATTTCTACAGAAGAAATTTCCCATGCTAGTGAGAATTTTAATAATGGCAAGCCACTGGGGAAAGCAGCATTCCCACTTTAATTTTGTGCATCTTTTGAAGAGAAGTCACCCTACTATGCGCCTGTGTACATTTAATCATTCTCTACACACTTTATCAGCAAGCCTTCTCCCTGTAGGTGGAATACAATTAGGTACAGTACTAATTTATTATAAATAAAGCAAAGACCTGGTAAAATAACCTAGTTATCAATGTTTCATGCAACTGTGCCTAGGAAGTACTAGCTAACATTCTCACTATGAGCCTAGAGAAATATCTGCAGCATTGACAAATCCTAACCAACCTGGTTTCATTTAAAAAAAAAAAATTAAAAAAAATATATATATATATATATAAAAATCACATAAGACAAGAAAACTATTTATTTTAATTAAAGCAGCTAGACATTTCTGGAAACCAACTGCAGTTTTTTTTCTACTGATAACTGTAAAAGCCTTCAGTAAGATCACTAAGGAAATGCATTTCAATAAGGAAAGCCCAAGAATTTTTTTGTATACCATGCTGGCCCATTTTATGTATTTATCTCCACCCCCAAATTTAGTTGGAGTGTTATTTTTTACGCAAGAGCCTCTTCTCCTCGGTGATAAGGAATGAAAAGGTCAGAAGGCCTCAGATGATGGAAAAAAGGTAGGCAAGGATGCTCTCTTGCCAGTGTGCTGTTTGTTCTGACCCCAGGATCAGATCACTAGAGAGATGGAGCAGGCATTCTCATGGGGAAAAATCTCCATAAAATCAGCATGTATGCGGATGATCTGCTCTTAGCCGTAATGAACTCAGAATCATCTCTTATGTATCTGGTATTCATAATGGAACAGTTTGAAAAGTGGCCAAGCTTTAATCCTGTTTTTTAAAAACAGATGAATCGAAAGAATTAATTTTTTTTTTCTGTTATACAGCACAGTGATGATCTTTTAAGTGGCTAGAAGATATTAAGTAGGAATGAATTTATGCTGTGACCCTAAGAGGCCATGCTGTGAATCACCAAAATAGGTCATTACCTTTCCATCCTCTTAGCCCAACCAAACTTCACCTTGCTGCTGAGGGGAGCAGGCATAACAGAAGAGGCTCAGGGGCTGCTGTTCTACCTATTGAGCAAAGGATGTGAGGAAAGGACAGAGCTGAGCCTTTTCTTCCTCAGTTTCTGCTGCCTAACTGCTGGCAGAGAGACCAACTACTTCCTAAAAGACTCAAGATACAATCATGATTCATAGCAAAAAGGGGTTAGGAACTTTAGCCCTAATGGGTCCTACAGAATTTTACAATGCAGCCCCAAATATTAATAGATTTTATTTGATGAACAAAATCTACTTAGTTTCAGAGGAGCAAAAGTAAATGTTCATATTTTCAAGATTTTCCTGTCAGAGGATCAGGTCAGATAGCCATATGTGCACCTCAGATACAAAAAATGTTGGGAGGGGAATATGTGGTTTCTCTTGATTTTGAATTATAACATTGACATTCCCCATGGAAAGAAAATGCTAACTCTAGTCTCTTCAGAATTTGCCTGAGGTAACTATCAAAGGCCATCGTTGGCAGAATGGACTGTACCCTGATGGCACACTAGAGAGCTACAGAGTAAGGCACTGGGTATCCCAATTACTCAAACCCATCCCACTGATCTCAGTGGATGATAAAGCCACTAACAGCACTGTTCTGGAGGCATTAAAATGCTCAGAAATTGTCAAGGACTTGGAAAGAGGCATAAACACTAGAGCAGCAGCTCCAACTGGTCTCTTGCTAGGCTGACCTGGCAGCTAATATTTCCTAGATGCTGTGAAGAACAGTAACATTGAAGACAGAATCCTACTGGGAAAAATGTTGTTCTAGAAATCTTTGTTGTGAGGGTGATTACTTTACAAGACCCATTGGAAGCAGCTACAAGATCTCAGCTCATGTTGCCCTAGGAAATGAAAACACTGGCATGGAAATCTTCCTTTCTTCAAGAGGAGGAGAGAATTTTTGCAGGTCCACCTGTATGGAAGCACAGTAAGTAGTGCAGCTCTCCAGAAGAAGCTCTTACCAGAGAGTGCTGGCTTGTCTGAGAGCCTTCAACATACGTTCAGAGCTCAACTCCTACACAGAGACCTCTCAATGGCATACCATGTAGTTCAGCTTACTGGCTTGTATGACCTGGCCAAGCACTCTAATGTAGACACCTTTTTTACCTTTTCTTTCTTTTTTTTTTTTCCTTTTTTTTTGGTGATTAAAGAATGTATAGGTCTTCCCCTGCAAAGATATAAACCAGATATAGGCTGGGTTTGTACCATTTCACAAAAACTCTCTAGAGTGTGAAGCATTTCATAGAATCATAGAATGATAAGGTTGGAAGGGACCTCAAAGATCATTTAGTTCCAATCTCCTGCCATAGGCAGGGACACCTCCCAGTAGTACAGGTCACTCAAGGCCTCATCCAACCTGGCCTTGAACACCTCCAGGGAGGGAGCAGCCACAACCTCCCTGGGCAACACATCAATACTGTGACCTATATGATTTCTAATTGTGTATTTTTAGATTTTCTATTTGAACTGGTCACTTAAAAATATCACCAAGACATTCTGAGTAATTTCTTTAAGATGTATAGCAACACTGGTGAATTTTATATGTACACCACTAGGGAAGAGTTCCTATCTTCATCTAAGGAATGTAAAGATACACAAGTCTATGGACATGATGAGATGCATCCCAGAGTCCTGAGGTAATTGGGTGATGTAGTTACCGAGGCACTCTCCGCATCTGAATCACAGATTCATAGAACGATAGGAGTTGGAAGGGACCTTTATAAATCACTGAGTCCAACTCCAAGCAAAGCAGGACTACGTACAGCAAGTCACATGGGAACGCATTCAGGTAGGGCTTTGAAGATCTCTAGAGGAAGTGACTCCACAACCTCTCTGGGCAGCCTGTTCCAGTGCTCTGTCCTCACAGTAAGAATGTTTTCTCTCATGTTGGGATAGAATTTCCTGTGATTGAGTTTACACCCATTGCCTCTCATCCTGTCAGTGGGTATCACTGAAAAGAGACTCCCTCCATCCTCCTGATAGCCACTCTACAGATACTCGTAGACACTGATAAGGTCCCCTCTCAGCTTTCTCTTCTCCAGACTAAAGTTTGTTTGAAAAGTCATAGAGTCTGGTGAAGTCCCTGGTGACTGGAAGAAGGGAAACATTATACTCAACTTTAAGAAGGGTAGAAAGGATGACTCTGGAAACTACTGACCTGTCAGCCTCACCTCAGTGCCTGGAAACATCATAAAACAGATCCTTCTGTTAAGGTACATGGAGGTGATTCCAAACAACCAGCATGACTCTACTAAGGGCAAGTCCTGCCTGACCAATCTAGTGGCTTTCTACAATGGAATGACTACATCAGTGGACAAAAGGGCAGTAGACGTCATCTATCTAGACTTCTGCAAGGACTTGCAACAATAAAAATGCAGGGCTCACTAATATGATAGCAAGCACAGAAATGGCCAGGAATGGTCAGATAGCAAGAGTGAAAACTAATGGCTTAAGTCCCTTTCTGAAATGCTTATATACCAATGCATGGAGTATGGGGAATAAGCAGGAGGAATTACAAACTATTGAACACGAGGGGAACTGTGATATAATTGCCACCACGGAAACATAGTAGGATGCCTCATGTGACTGGAGTGCTGCAATGGATGGCTACAGTCTCTTTAGAAGGGATAGGCAAGGAAAGAGAGGTGGAGGGTTAGCATTGTATGTTGAGTGGTTTGACTGCCTCAAATTCAGTGTTAGACACACCAAGGTGGAATGTCTATGGGAAAGGATAAAGGGGAAGACTAACAAGGCTGATATCCTGGTGGAAGTCTGCTACGAACGACCCAACCAGGATAAAGACACTGACGAGACATTCTTTCAACAACCTGGAGATGTCTTGCATTCCCTAGACCTTGTTCTTATGGGGGACTTCAACTTACCAGATGTCTGCTGGAAGTACAACATAGCAGAAAGGAGGCAGCCTAGGAGGTTTCTGGAATGTGTGGA
>VWYK01085573.1:0-15614 GCA_013399775.1 Semnornis frantzii | reverse complement strand
CTCCTTTCATGTAGTTGTAGAGGTCTTGTGTTTTTTTCATTTCTTTCATTAACAGTTGCTCTCTCAGCTCAAGGAAAAAGAGCTTAAGAAAACAAATGCAAAAGAACATAGAGGAAGGTGAGAAACTTCTGACAGTGTGTGGCATGTCTTAGCTCAGTTTAGGTTTTGTGCATCTTTTCTGTATTGATTTCATGATCAGTAAGGGGACCCTTACACGGATCAGCTCCTGTAAGGCCACAGATAACAGAGTAACTTCAAGGCCTTTCTGAAATGTCGTTCCAAATTGTGCGCTAGAAAGAAAACATGTTAGGATAAAAAAAGGATACATTGCAGTTCAGTGGTCAACCTGAATTGCAGACCTATATTAGATAAAAAAGGCATGGTTATGCACATAGAAATCTCAGTAGAACATCTGCTTGTTTCTAAAAAGCATAGCAGCACACCTTTAAGGACAATAACCAGCAGGATGCTGGAGTTGGTACCTCGTCTGTGCCTCGTATGACAATTCTTCAAAGTAATGCAGTGTCTCCTAACATCATATTGGAGCTGCGGCTCGGTAATAATTTTATGGGAAATGTGACACCCAAATCATCAGCATCACTTACAGACAGTAGATCATTTCCTTAGAGTATTTCTCAACTACAAGTACTGTAATACCTCAAGAAAAGAGCATGGTACATGGTGTCCTTCTTATCAGCTTCTCAGTACATCTTAGATATAAAAATGTCATGCATTACTTCAGAGACCTGTTAGTAAATTCTTGCAATTAAAATAGTGACAGCTACTTAGCTGTTGTTCACATAAGTCCAGTGACGCTCTGTCTCATATCTCCTAATAGCTAGGTTCTTTTAACTGACTTTGTATGTTTTTTTTTAAAGAGAGTTTTTCTCTCAGAAATATGTCTTTGAACATGAACATTATTACTAATGGTGGAACAAACTCTGCTTCCATTTACAAACTGGAGCAAACCCAGACTAAATGGTACTTTAAATTTCAGATGTATACAAATGCTTGCAGATGAGATTGATCCTTGTCTGTTGCATAGGAAAATAGCCCAAATAGACAGAAATGTTACCTCTTACACATGTGAAGGAGAGAATTTATTTTTCAGCATTTCCAGTTTCGGATTTTCTTCCAGTTGTACAAAGTGTATCAGAGTACACATCAGAAAAAAAACTTAGGCTCCTCCTGAAGACATGTGTAACCTTCAGTACTATCTCTAACCTCTGTCACACAGGACAGAGACTCTGGTGGCATTTGACTGAGAGAAGCATGAGCCAGGAGTGAAATCTTAAGAGACCAGATCTGCAGTTGGTCATAAATCATCAAAGTTCCTCTGGATTTCACACTTTTGTAAGCAAGTGAGGATGGCCTGTAGCTTCAGAGAAGGCAATCTGTAAATGCACTTCATGAAATCGTTGTTTAAAATCTTAACATTAAATCACAAAAGAAAAAAAAAAAGGCAAGACAGTAACTACATGACAGCAAAAGACTTGAAAAGATAGCATGACAAAGTAGAAAAGTCTGTACAACAGATACAAATGTTTCAGAGCTGAAAAGCAAGTGCTACTCCCTTGACATTTCTTTTCTGTCAAAATATAATTAAAGACTATCAAAAATGTGTTTCTGTAATGCATATAATTATGTCTCCAGCTGTAGACATATTTGCTTGAAGTGATAAAAATAAAGGCATTCCCAGGTGCTAATGTTGACTAATCAATCTGCTACTAACAGGTAACAGACCTTCAAGTGAAAGAAAGGAAAAGGACACTTTCTCAAATCAGTCAGTGCATCAGTCAAGTTAGTATGGAGGAATTAGGATAGCAGAAGCATTAGATATGTTCCACAACCACAAACTAATAGAACTAAAGACATATTTCTATTTGAAAATTTAATATTCCCTCATCTCCTTCAAGAAAGTTAATACTGTTGGTCCCATTTCTTGAAAAGTCTCACTTGTAACTTTTGCATATTATTCTTTAGTAAAGAAATTATGAGCTTAGACATGTTGAACAGTTTCCTGATTCTTCTTTGGAGTAAGAATAGAACATTTTGCAGCTGCTCCCTCCTTTCCAAAATGTATCTTTTTGAACCTCCAAAGAGTCCAGAAGATTTAGTGGAAGAAGATTTAGTGGAAGAAGAATGTGTTTATTTTCCCCCAAGCTAACTGATGGCATGCTGTCATTCAAATTGACACACTCTCCCAAAGTTGACAGAAAACTTTTATCACTGCCTTCCTTAACCCCTAAGAAGAATTTGTCCAGAAATGGAGAATGGGGAAAAGAATCTCAAATACACAAATGAATAACTTAAAGTCATGGCAGACCCTGGTCCACCATTCACAGGTGCGTGTTGCTTTGCCTTGTAAGCACCGAGGAAATGAAAGAGGCTCCGCTATAGAACTTTAGGCCATTCCCCACATCTATGTCTCCCACTCTTCTCAAACATGGAACTGAAAACATAGCTACGAGCCCTAGAAAAAGCATGCAAAAGTCTGTGCCAATTGCAAAGAGCCTGGCAAGTCTAGTTCCTGCTCTCAGGATTATTTCTGATATATTGCTTACTACTGGGGAGCAAGTACAGCGCTGTCCAGGGTCCTCCACATTATAACTCACAAAGATCCTGTCCTGGAAATGCAGCAACACACATGCCAGCATTGAAGGAACCTCCAGGTCTGAACAGAGGGTACCGACTTAGCTGAAGTACTGATCACAGTACGGGATCCTAAAATCCATCTAAGTCCTGCTTTAATTGTTACAATCCTTTTCAAAATAATTCTTCTCTCTCCCTATAGAGATCTTGCACCTGAGCAGCAGGCATGAAGTTATTTAGGTGGTGTTCTTAATGCATTCTTCTTCTACTTCGGGTATTTCTAACTGTTCCTCCAGTGGCACTACAGCACCAGTTACTTCATTTACTGTAAACCTAAAGCAGTGGCAGTACCAGAACATCAGCATGGCGTGCTGAGCAGCTAAGTAGTCCTTGTCTCCAAAGAGGAAAATACTGCTAATGAGCAAAACATTCAGAAAACCTAGAATGTTTTTGTTGACTGGTTAGTCTTTGGATATTTCATTAGTTCCATTTTTCATTCATGTGCAGATAAAGGATCACATTTCTGAAAAAATGTTTCTATTAGCTACAGAAATACTAAAATTCAATGCTTTTCTCACAACAAATGTGATGTTCAGGGAGTCCTCTTTAAGGATTCAGTTCAATAAAGCTTTTAAACAAATGTTTTCACTACAGTGGTGGCATGTATAAAATAATATCTGCTTTTCCAAAATGCTTATTGGAATACTTACTTTGACAGAAACATTTCCAACAACTACACACCATTAAAAAAAAAAAAAAAAAAAAAAAAAAAAAAAAAAAAATTTCCAAAAAAAACAAACAAAAAAAAAAAAAAAAAAAAAAAAAAAAAAAGCAATCTGTCTTGAATTTATGCAAGACATAAAACTCTATGAATGTAAATAAGAGGATAGCTTTTGTGCAATGACAACAACCTTAGATCAATGAACTGAAACAGATAAGCAAGAGTTTTATTCCTATCAATGAAAAACCATAATGGCAAACAGATGGATCACAAGTTCCCAGGGAAAAAAGACCACCTGTGTCTGTGTGGAACAATTGAACACTGCTTTACAGCTGGGACTTCACAACATTTTTGTAGTTAATAATAATAGTATCAACAACAGTCTGATCCTTGCTCTCAAAGGTATCTCCTTTCACACAGTGACTGCTATGGTAACCTGCTTTCACCCAGAAGACGCTTCTTGTACCACTGTATGTTAGGAAAATGAAGGAAATGCACCCTCTCAACAAATGCAGCCGAGTGCTACTCTAACCCACCCTAACCCAAAGGCACACCAATAGAGAAAGTTGGGGTTTTTTTAGAACTTCCAGTACACACACACTCCCTTGGCACCACGACAAAAGCAGACCATATTGCAAACGATTCTAACTCTGCATTATGTCAAGCAACATCTTAGTGAGGTTACCTGCAGCAAATGTTCAGGGAAGTGAGGAGATGGACAGAAAATGGTGCATTGACTTTCTAGATGTTTTCAGTTAATCCAAAACCATCTTGCAAAAGGGGAAAAAAAAAATTAGTTTGATACTTTTGGGTTTCTTTGCTGCATTTTAATTGTCTTTCTGGTCAGATAGCAAATTCACTTTTCTTAGCAAGTAATGTTTCAACACAAAAGTACAAACACTACGTAAAAAACAAAAACTGATTGGTTGGAACTAGATGGTCTTCGAGGTCTCTTCCAACCTAAACCATTCTATGATTCTGTGATGTTTATGTTAAATCATGATGCACTTTTAGAAAAGAAAATGAAGTAAAGAAGTAGAAATCCAGGATAGGTTGTTTTCCAATGAGTCAAAGACATCAGCTCTTGTCTTTTCATGTCAACTTGTCATCAATAAGCTGTTGCTAGGACGTGAACATTTCCATGGCAATGAATGAACTCTTCAGCTTTGCTAACAGCACTGTTCTCCACCCCCTTCCCTTTAGTTCTCTGAGACTATTTTTTCATACCTCTGGAATAGATATGGAAATGAAAACGACAAGATGGGCAAATCCTTTCTCAGGCTAAAACCAGGACCTGCTTGCAGGCCAGTGGGTGTGCTTGGCACCCCAGCCTCAGGGTCAGCATTCTCCAGGCCAGCCAGCCTCACCCTCTCAGCCCTGCTGCATCCTGCCTCTTTCCATGGGAAGGAATCACGCAGGCTTCTACTGCCACTGTGTTCAGAGTAACTCATGGTTCAGCTTGATTGTCAGGTACCTAGTTTTGCTTGACAAACTATTCAAGTAAGCAAACACTAAATCAGCAGTAGGTGAGAAAAGGACAAGCAGTCCCTTTGTTTGCCCTCTCCCCTCTGTTTTTTACAGGAGGCGAAACACCTCAGCAGGACATTTGTTGGCTCGAAGTCTTCCTCCTCAGATAAAGAACACTATGTGGATAAGGTCATAATTCTTACCGTTGTCAGTCCATTTACTCTTCTTTAAACAAACTAAAGGAAGAAATGTAGATCAATGTCAAAAAAGGAAACTAAAGTGCCCCTTCTAGCTTGCCATTCCACGTCTGGCTCCATGTGTGCCTCTGTGTGTTGGGCACTAGGAGTGGCTGGCATCATCATGAGCTGAGTTTAAATGCTCATAGTTTTTTCTAAGAAACTTTTGGCTGGTTTGCTCTGATGCTCCTTTCAGGAGGTTTGCTCAGTCACTATCTTGCACCTGTTAGACTAGCCACCCTGTTTAAACCTGCACTACTTTTCTAAGCTAGTAGGCAATGCCAGAAGGAAAAAGAAGATAAAAAGTGGCAGAAAAAAATCAAACGCAAAAAGATAGGAATGCATAAGAAAGTTTGATTCAGCATGCAAGAAGTTGTAAAGAAAGCAGTTCAGGAAATCCTGATCCGCAGTTGCTTCTTTGCCTCCATTAATCAGATGGTTTTCTAGAAAACAGTGAGTGACAGTAAATCCCAGCAAGTGCAGTCCTTGTGGTGGTAGAGTTCAAGGGCAATGTATTTGATTAACCACACTGGAAATACAACCACAAAACTCATCAAATCCTTACAATGATCTTTGCTTTAGAACAGATTGGATAGACTGAAAAGGAGAAGCACATTTATCCTGTTTTTCTTAATGACAATGAAGTACAATTTCAGACACCGGTTTAGTTCTCATCCCACTCTCCCCTGCCTCATAGTGCTTGTGAAGCAACTTGTGCTTTACTCTCACATACACTCATCAATATGATTTTTTTTTTTCCTTAGGAATAATGCATAAATATCTCTGGCACTAAGTACTTTATTCGCCAAGTGGGTTTGACAGCTCTCCTTGATTATGAGACAACATATTTCTCTAAACTACTCCATTTTCTCGACAGCTACCTTAGGCATGGTTTCCTAAAACCAAAAACACCACCAAAAAACAAAACCTCACAAACAACAAAAAATTATGGTACTACCTTGTTAAAAATTAACAAGGTCTGTTACTGGTTTTCATCTTTTGGCTGGTGCCCTGTTTTCCAGTCAGCTCCTCTGCTCAACTGAGACACCCCGAGTCTCACCAGAGCCACACAGTCTGAGGTGTAGTCAGAATGTTCAGTACCAATTAATTTATCTCCTGACAACCATTGCCTTTGTCTGCTTTGATAAATCTGCCTTTACACTAAAGATCTTTTGCGGTGCCACATTGAAAGTTAAAAGTGTTTTTCAGTGCTTTCTCCTGAGAGGCCAATGAATCAAAAGTAGATCAGCCTCTGATCCCTATCTGAAGCATTTATAACCCTAAAAACACTGCTGCACAAGCTGCAAAGTTAGCGTAGGGCTTGTGATCTCATCGCAATAGCAACAATGATCTTACTGGGCCACTTGGTAACAGCATCACAGAATCTCAGAATCATAGAATGGTAGGGGTTAGAAGGGACCTTCAGAGACCACCTAGTTCAACTGCTGTCCTAAAGCAGGTCCACCTAGAGCAGATTGCACAGGATAGCATCTGGGCAGGTTTTTTGCCCAGATTGCCCCATTAATTGCCTTCTCATAGAAGTAACCTTAACAGTTGGCATAAGGCTCGTCTTTCGCAATAAGTGTTACCTGAAGATGATGAATTACAACAGCTGGGGATCTAACACTTGTAGCTCACAACTGACAAAGCATTGGTGAGGTAAATTAGATGATGGTAAGGTAGCACATATTGGGTATAGTCAGGTTGCTAAAAAGCGGTAAAGAGGAACTCTTACTGGCTCGAACAACTCAGGAGGATACAAGACAAAGGCAGAACACTCTCAAAATTACTGTTAGCTGTGCTAGATTCATTAAGAATATCAAATGCATTTAGATCACGGCACGGGAATATTGCCAGAAGGATTGTTGGGAGAACCCAAGACTGTTCTCCCAGGACAGAGATAACAAGGAAAGAGCACAGTAGTTGCCCTGCACTGCTGCCATGGCTGCAGTGCTTCTGTATGCAAGCAAGCTAATTTAAAGCATACATGACAAGTCGTCTCAGCTTGCACCCCACCACAGCATACAAACATACTTGGCTTTCCACTGCAACTTAGAGTTCTCATCCTTCCAGCCTTGAATGAAGCACTAAACCCTGTCTTTTCAAACTGGGAGAACAAGCTGGGATACAGACCAAATCTTTTCCCATCATCTCCCCCAGATCCCTACCAACATTTCTTTCTTTCACATTCTCTTATAATGAGGCAATCGACTAGCAAGGAGACAAAACAGTACAAGATTTTTAAGAAATGGTTTCGTATAAATTAATTTCGTGGCCATTGGAGCTAGATTTCTAGCTCAGACATTAAAAAAAATTAGGAATAGAGAAACTTAGACACTGATTGCAAAGTGGAAAAGTACTCGAGTCTCTGAGTGAAGAGGTGAGCATTCCAGGGATAGGCCATAAAATGGCAACAGTAGATAAGTTAATATCATTTCATTGGAGCACAAAAAGTTTATGTCTTGAAGCACAGCTTGTATCTCCCCCTTTGCAGCTTCTGCTGCTTCAGCTGTGCTCACTGCTCTCTTCTCCTGCTGCTGTTTTGGCTGCTATGTTGCTGCTTCGCCACTGCTTGTCCCCATCCCCAACTTCTTCAAGGTTACTATATTCTCTGATAGNTGTCATTATAAGACCTTGTAAATAATCCCTCCCCAGACTTCCTGTAGGCATCCTTTCAGATATTGGAAGGCTACTATAAGGTCTCCTCAAAGCCTTCGCTTTTACAGGTTGAAGAGTCCAAACTCTCTCAGCCTCTCCTTGTAACAGAGCTGTTCCAGCCCTCTGATCATCTTCGTGGCCCTCCTCTGGACCTGCTCCATGTCCTTCCTGTGCTGGGAGCTCCAGAACTGCACATAGTACTCCAGGTGGGGCCTGACAAGAGCAGAGTAAAGGGACTGAGTTCTGAGTTCTAGCAAATTTACTCTCTCCGGGGCAGGTTTATAAAAGTTATTGGGGAAGAGATCCACTCTAACCCACCACAAATTTAGATCAATAAACATTAAAATTACCCAAAGAGTCATGTAGGCTTTATTCTAAAGGAGGTCACTGAAGTTATCAATGAAGAAAAAACAGAAATGACAGCTGAAGTATTTAGTTTGCAGGACTGTGGACCTTAAAGTGAGAATTTGGAAAGGTTCTGAAAGGGAATATTGTGGTTCCTAGCTCACTCAAACATATTTTAACCTATCTAATAATATGTTTCCTTAATTTGCTACTTTTGCTTTATTACAACAGCCGGAAAATATTTAAATATATTTCAACTTTAACTGTTGAGATATTTTTTCCACCTGGACTCAAATTAAGTTTTTGTCTGTGTGAATGAGTCAAAAGTTTCAATCTATTCATAGGACTCTTATTTGGTGACAGAATTTGATGAAAACTGAGACAGGCCTTGGTAACAAAACAAAACAAAAAAAAGGAAGAAGAAAAAAAAAAAGAGTAAACATACACAAAATATCTTATTATTCTACTTTTTTTCCTCCCCAGCATTTATCAGCCTTTCTTGAATATTTTATTCAGTTGTACTGGTTTTAACTAATGTTGTCTTACTACCAAGCATTCTGGTGTGCATTTATTTGTTTGCTGTATGTTTATTGGTTATCTGATTCAATTTCTTGATCCAGGACCGCCACTGCATGAAAACTATTCTACAATCACAGAGTTTTATGTCTTGTATACATTCCAGACAGCCTGCTTTTCATTTTCGTTATTGCTAATAAAGTTTATTTTCTTTGACAGTTTTATTCTATCAATATCTTTGTTTCACCCCTGAGAAATGGAAGACAATATCCAATTTGCAGATGTGGCATAGCAAGAAATGTGGAATGCAGTTTAAGCTGAACAAGAACCAATATCCACCATGATTAGACATCTGCTAAAAAGGAACAGATTTCCTATCACGGCCGTGCAGCTCTTCCTCACATTTGAAAGTCATGATATCAGTAATGAAGGGGAACAATAGAGAGGCATAATTTCTATGAAACTCAATCTAACATTATTTTTTGCAGCACTTGGGAGGTGATAATATCCCATCAAGACTTGTTATGGTCCAATAGAGAAAACAAAAAGGCATGGGAGGCTTGCTGATGGTATCACAGATTTTCTCTGGGCCAGCTGTGTGGGCCTGGTCATCTGACTCTGATAGCAATTCTCTACAAGCAGGAAGGAATGGCTCAGCAGAGGTGATGTAAAGTGTTCCCTAAAGCAACAGGGCAACAAACGGTGGTCACAGCTGGCATACCTCCTCTTCCCACTCCAGGGTCCTAGAAAATCAGGCTTGCTACTACTGAGGGAGAGGCACAGAGCTGATGTGGCAAGAGGAAACTGGCTTCACAATCATGATTGGATTCAATCTCCCTTACAAGAAGCTCGGCTGCCACAGACTTGGCCTTCCTTCCCTGCCTGCTTCCTCCTCTGTGTTTCTGTGTCTGTTTTCTTTCCTGTATGCCTGCCTAAGGGCAGAAGCAGCTAAGAATGAGCAAGGTGTGCTCCTTGCTGCTTTGCATGCAGCATCTTCCTCACATCTGCTCTGCAAAACAAATTTGCAGTTAGCTAGAGTTTTGGCATAGACTCTTCACAATCAAATGAAATACTATTCCTGACAGAATACTTAGGTACTCCTTAGAATATAGAGCAGATAAAGAATTTTCCAGCCATCAGTTGCAGTGTCTTATTAGCACGAGCTGCTATACCACAGATCTCTTTCACAAACTTGTAGAGTTCCAACCCTGATATTAGTTGGCATTCCAATCCCTTTAATACCCTTGGAATATATTTCCAGACCCTCCTTGTTAGGAGTAGAAACTCCCTCCCGATATTGGGCTATTTAATAGTTAATTCATGCCCACTGGCTTCACTAGGAATTCCCTTTAACCTATTTATTTCCCCTTCAGCCCTTTTTGCCCCCCTTACCCTATGCATTTTCAGACAGCAGTCATATCTTCTCAAAGCTTGCAGTTTTTCTTCTTTTAATTTCTTCTCATAAAGCATCTTCACTTCTCCTACTCCTCACCCTAAGAGTCTCTCTCAGGACGGACTTGTGACGTCTTCTCTCCTGAACAGGGTCAGCCAGTTTGAACACAGTATCCTGAGGAATTCCACAATGCCTTTTAAAGGAATGAACATTTCCCATATATACTACTTCACAGAACAGCGGTTGAGTTTTGTTAATGCAGGACATTTTCAATCCATAGGAACTCCCTGACCTAAGAATATAGCTGGGTCTTTCTCTTCCTCTGTAATTTCCAACTGAATAATTTAGAAAAACACTTTGCCGGTTCCTAAATCCATGACACTGTATTTTGTATTATTACATTGTGTCTTAGTTCTAGTACTAGAACCTATACTGTCCTCTGTATAATATTCTTTTGTGTGTGTGTGTGTGTGTGTGTTGAGCCCAGCTTTGCATCTTCAGTACATTTCAGTAACCTTCCATTTCTTATGCATCGCCTCCCCACAACTGAGATGTGTCCCATCAAGTATATCAGTGGGAGTGATTTTGTCTTCTCTGAAACTAAAAAAGTTTGCAATTCATCTTTCTCTGTATCGAAGATTCTTCTTTATTATCTAGAGTTGCTAGTACAAACTGTTTGATTATAGAGAATTTTGCCTGTTCTGCAATTCTGTATAGTATTTAAAATACAACATTCTTAGAGAAACAATACAAAGGATCTGTCTGAAGACTGGAATATTAGAAATACCTACATCTACCCTGTGATCAGTTGTGGACCTTCCACATGACCTCAAGTAAAGCATCTCATCATTGGAGAGTTCAGAAAAGGCTAGTTAAACATGTCAAAAGTGTAACTTGCCTATTTAGTTCTGTCTTAGGACTGAGGACAAGCTAGGTGTGCTGCCAAGGGTCCTTCAGACCTTACAGTTCTGTGGAGTAAACCTGCTTCCCTTTGTATTCATCTCTCACACTTCACAGATCTTAATTAGCCTGTTTAGCTATGGGTTTTAATACTTTGCAGCCATCACTCACCTTGTGTTTTGTGAAGTTTTAAACCAAACATTAAGGGAAAGAATGTAATCATTTCCACCAGCATTAGCATACTTTCTACAGATAAAGTACATTTAATACAGAGTAAGGCTTGCAAATATTTTTCACAGTATATAAATTGTATTCATAGAATCATAGAATCATAGAATGGTAAGGTTGGAAGAGACCTCAAAGATCATCTAGGTCCAACTAGTACAGGTTACTCAAGGTCCCATCTGACCTGGCCTCGAACACCTCCAGGGAGGGAGCAGCCACAACCTCCCTGGGCAACCTGTCCCAGTGTCTCACCATCCTCACTGGAAAGAACTTCCTCCTAACGTCCAGTCTGAATCTCCCCTCTGCCAGTTTAAACCCATTGCCCCTTGTCCTGTCAATACAACACCTTGTAAATAGTCCCTCCCCAGCCTTCCTGTAGGCCCCCTTTCAGATACTGGAAGGCTACTTTATATTATGTCCTTATGGTCTCCTCAAAGCCTTCTCTTCTCCAGGCTGAAGAGCCCCAACTCTCTCAGCCTGTCCTCATAGCAGAACTGCTCCAGCCCTCTGAGCATCTTCGTGGCCCTCCTCTGGACCCTCTCCAACAGTTCAATGTCTTTCAGAGGACATTTGAGAGAGGCTGAGGTTCTGATTCACTTTAATGTATAACAGTTACTTGGGTGGTAATTATGTTCTTTTCACACTACCTCAAAAAAAAAAAAAAAGATAAAAAAAAGAGCATGGTGTAAGTTCTCACTGTGAAAGTGACCTTATCTAGATAGTATAGATTTGATTGGGAATGATTTGATGAGGCAGGAATTATAAAAATACAGTTATTTTTATTTTCCTGAAAAGCCATGTTCCAAAACTATATACAATACTAGTTAAATTTTATTTACAGGTTCTAATTCAGTTTGGAATTTTCACAAGGATGCTTACGGGCAATTTTGGTAATTTAGGAAGATCAGAAAATGGAAAAAGCTAGGTCACAAGATGGCTTTGCTCCACTTAGAAACCAGAGGCAGGGCAGAGAGCTCCAGCGAAAGGCCAGGAGAGCAGATTTACTCATGAGGGCAGAGTAGGAATATGGAGATGATCCCTGGATCTCCTTTGCAGCAGCCTATAGAAACTGCAAGTTATAATCCAGTTTGGAAACCATGCAGCATAAGTCCACCACGAATGGAAGCCACCAAAGTGTCTCCAGACATAGCTTCCACAAGGCAGATCTGGTGGAGTGGCACTGCCTTAGCAGCGCAGGGAAAGCCGCACTGCTGGCGCATTCCTGCAAACAGGGGCAGTTTACAGCAGAGGAAAGGTTATTCCGCTCAGGGGTAGGGCATGCTGGTGCTCAGGGGTAGGGTATGCTGGTCCAAGAAGAAGCTGGGTCTCCTTGGGAACTCTCTCAAATGAACCTAATGGACTTGCTGGACTTGCAGACTTGTGTGACTTGGACTTTCTGGTCACTTTATTTAAGTCATTCCTAGACAATGTGTCCAGTGCCAATACATACTGGGTGCAAAGAATCCAGCCAATCACAATCCCAGATTCCAGCATGAGCTTCCCACGAGAGAGTACGCCTTTTGCCATTCCCCATTCAAGCCTGTGGGGTGGGGGAATGCAGTTTCATGCCTTCATCTTCCCCCACTTAAACCTTCACTGACAGAAGCAGGGAAAGGAGTTTGCAGCGCCTCACTGCAAGTATTGGCCAATCTGAGTCTTTTTTATTGTATGTTTTTTTATTATCATGGAAAGCAGCTCTTACCTTTTTATCTAATTTGTTATTGTTTATAAGTTGCATAGCGAAAGGAACTTCTAGGAAAATAACATTAATGATTAATTGGCACTCAAGATAGAATATTAGCAAGGATGTGGCTTGAAAGTT
The DNA here is from genome assembly GCA_013399775.1 of Semnornis frantzii. NCBI lineage: Eukaryota > Metazoa > Chordata > Aves > Piciformes > Ramphastidae > Semnornis > Semnornis frantzii. Next base: position 2,739 of record VWYK01085573.1, on the reverse strand, counting down.
TTGTAATCTAAGCATCTGAATTAAAGTGAGGAGTCCTAGGTTCCCATGAAGACCATCTATTTATTTTAGCCAATGCTTACTTTACAGAAATATCCAGCTGACTGTTGAAATATAAGTCCCCAGCTGTCCTCCAGTTGAGCAGCCTATACGTATAGCTAAAGATCAGACCTTTTCATCACCTTTTTTTACAACTTACCCTCACTCTTTTATCAGTAAGCCCCAAATGTGAAAAAAAAAGAAAACATTTCACCAGGTGCAGAACTCTTGCCCATGTAACAAAACCAGGCCGCTCTCATTTATCAAGGAGATGCTGCATAGAGAGAAAGTAACAATCACCGCATTGTGACCTGCGGCCTATGAAGCATGTTCTGAGGTTGTCCACACATCAAACCCATCAATCTAGACAGGTGGAGGAGCACATCTCATATGGACTTTCTTTATTCTGTGGTAAAATAAAAATGTCACACTGTCTGATAGGGTGATCAGCTGAGAGGAAAGTTGCTAGCTCAGGGGTGGCAACTGGATGCCAGTTGTTCTGTTTAATATTCTCAGGTAGTGGAGATAGCTGAAAAAAAGTTTTAAGTCAGTGCCAAGGTCCAGTATTAAGTCTTAATTCAGAGGCCTACATTCCTTGCCATAACCTGCCTTTCTATAGTGCATATACCTCCAAGCAATCTTGCAATCATGCATAGAAACCAGCTACAGTAGTAGTATATACAGTAGTTTATATAGTAGTATAAACTTCTTTTGCTCTTTATTTTACACTACAGTAAACAAACTGCAAATGTTGAATTTGTGGCTTTCTGATGGTCACAAACATCACCTCTCTCTGAACCTACCCAAAATTTAGCATCTTATTTTCCCATTACAACAATTTTGCCAAAACACTACAAAAATTAAGCCCGTAGAAAGCTGCTTATATTTCCAACTAGCCCTCAAAGAATCTATTACTTGTCAATAGTTTCATTCAGTTCAGTTCATCAGTAGAGATCAACCTGACCTCATAGGGATTCACTTTCACAAAAGAAATGCAATAGTGGGCCTGCTTATTAATTTCTTATGTCTGTTTAAACACTGTCAGACATGACATATACTGTTAGTTCACTGTCCAAATTTCATAAGGTGTGGGACATGCTATCAGTGCTTGTCATTCATGTAGCAGTGAGTAGATTGCAGGTGTCGCAATGTTAAGTTTAATTCTTCTCGGATTTTTCCCCATCCGACAATTTCTTCCCCTGGCACCAGAATCAAGTCCACACTGTTCTCAAACAAATCTTGGATTGAAATCTTTGGAATATCTGAACTGTCAGCAACAAAAGTCTGCTTACAGAGTCTTAACCTCTTTTTCTTTTCCTTCTCTTAACTGTGCACAGCTGACTTCACAAAACAAAACCTTTAGACGTCCCCATGAGATAATTAAGAATTTGAGCCAAAAGTTGTCAGGACACTCTACTGGTTTTGAACAGAATTAAACTATAAACTATGAAGAACACTACTCAGAATGAATAGAGAGAAAATTTATTAAACTAAAAAGGACCCTAAAAATGAAAGGTCATCTATTCTATGCCTCCTTAATCAGGACTAGCTGCTGTTGAATGATAGATGGGCCCACAGGGGGTCTTTTTTAAAACTCTCCCATGATTTCCCTAGGGAATGGCTGCCACTGAGGAAGACACTCCCCGTTAGGGCCAGAGAATTGTGCCAGGTAGTGAGCAGTGCTGTCCTGCGGGCAACACAACAGTTCTCAAAGCATCAGGCAGAGCAATGGCCCGTTATATTGCTTCAGCTTCAGCACAATCCTCAAAGAGCAGGTTTCCACTTTAAATGCTAAGCTACTCATAGATTTTGCACTTTTAAAAGAGCTCCACTATTACAATATAAAACAAACCCATGAAATAAGAATAGTTCCTTCAAAACAAACCCAAACTTCCTTCCTGAATCTTTCCGCATTTGACACAAGTCTACAGATCAGGGAGGCCTAGTACAAGAAGCTCAGCATAGTAAATGCAAAAAACTCAAACAAACAAACAAACAAAAAACCACAAAAAAAAAAAATCAACCAATCAACCCACAAACAAAAAATTATTCTGATTATCCTGGCCACTAAAATGATTTAAATGATTGAATGATAGAGGTGAATTCCAAAAACATTCCTTTTCTCTAAAGATTGGAAGCCCACCTGAATAAACTCGAGACTGAATAATATACAGACGCAATCTGTAGCTATTGGATTTGGGAGAAATAAGGGCTAATGTAATTACAGTCTCCAAAGGAATCTCCTCACTACAGCTGCTTCTAGCTACTTAAGAACACATTGAATAGCAGTTAAGTCCAAATCATTGGTAGTTCCGTGAATATCAATTGAAAGTAAAAATAAATAAGAGAAGAAAAAAATACTACTAAAAGTCAGATGTCAAAGTCATATTTAAAGGCAACCCATTAAGGTACAAAATTTTGCCTACCATCAGAGGAACATTTCAGGAGGTTTCTGTAGGATGTAGGCTACTCATTGTCATGGTTGAGTTGGACCTGCTGCTGTTATTCATACTACGCTGCAGTCATGCCAGCTTCAAAAATGAAAGTGCTAACTGGAGCTGTGTTATGGGTCTTGAAGTCCAGATTGCAACATGGGAGGCTTCCTGTTCCAGTTGCTACTTCCGGGTTCCAGTATCTTGGGAGGGGAGCTCTTTTTTCTGCAGGCATGGGGGTGAAAAGAGTGGGAGTCAGGCAGCTGCTGGT
>VWYK01085572.1:0-13602 GCA_013399775.1 Semnornis frantzii | reverse complement strand
ACAGGTTGCCTAGGGAGGTTGCAAATGCTGTATCCCTGGACATGTTCAAGGCCAGGTTGGAGAAGGTCTTGAGCAACCTGGTCTAGTGGAAGGTGTCTGTGCTTATGCAGTGAGGGTTGGAACTAGATTATCTGCAAGGTTCTTTCCAAGTCAAAGCATTGTAATGAATCCATGAATACTGCTACTGTTTCCACAGCAGTGTTAAAGCTAAAGATGTGCTTGTCTGCAGGACTGGAGACACACATGTATAGCTCTGTCAGCTTGGTGGGGTGGAATCCTCTTGGCCACTGCTTTGGTATGGCTCTGCTTATACTCTCTCTCAAGTGCTCCAAATTATTTTTAAGCTAAAAGAAGTGATATTTTGCGCAGTTTTCTCCTGTACAGAATAGCTGATAAGAAAGCAAAATTACTAGGTAGAGTTAGAGGTTAAAGGAAATGTACCTCCTGTCCCTACTGACTAGAAGAGAGGAAGTCTTTATTTTAGAATGGGTTTCACATGAGGCTTTTTATATATCCATTTCAATGACTTGAACAAAGATGACTACCAGTTGGAAACCAGGAACTTACCTAGGAAGTTTTTCTTCCATCTCCTCCTAGGCCTGGCTGTGTTTCTGGTGGTGTCCTTAGCATGCTGTAACCGAAGTGGTTCATTGAACAGCAAGCCGTGAAGTTGGCCAAGCCCATCACTTCTAGAAATAAATCATGTAGGCTTTCAGTGTAGTCATGAGAGACTGTTTGGAAGGTGGAACTTACTGCTAGTTGCTTTTTTATTTTTCCTTTTTGTGTAGAGGAATGCTAAGATGCTAATCTAAGCCGAATTCTGCTTTTTAAGATGCTGCCTATTTCAACGCTTCCTACATGGTGGGAAGGTGCAGCACACTGCTTGTCTTACCTGTCAGAGGGTGTGCTGCTGGTTGTTATTCCATGCTTTGGAAGGATGGATTGTGCCACCAGAACAGCCAGGTTTAAAAGGGTAATTCTGAGTGACACGTTATTGCTAAGATGTACTTAGATACCCTCCCTGCGGAGCTGCCTCTGTCGAGTCTGTGGTTTTTTGCAATCACTGCATTTCCTTTTAGTGGTAACCACTAAGAATTGCCCTCTGTTCACCGTGTGATTGAAATTTTGAGGCCGGAGGGTGCAGCTATTGACTTCCTTTGTAACTGTAGTGGGGCAGTGCTTGCAGTTGAGGAAAAAAACTCAGGTCTTTACCATTGTTACAGTAGTGTTTTGCATACTGTTTTTGTCATAGAAAGTTTCTTTTATCCTGTGGTTAAGATAGGAAAAGGTTTTAAATTCCTTTATATGAGAGCATGAAGCATCCTGTCAAGTCTTTTCCATGCCACCAGCAGTTGCCTGTTGCATGCAGATGAATTCAGACACTGGACTCCTGTGCTTTTGATGTAGACACAGTGCAAGTGATGTTTAATTTTACATGGTGCTTTGCACATGCTGTCTAAAAAATCCATTCTGTTGTCTGAATTCTAGAAAAAATTGGGAGTTTTGGATGTACTTCTGTTTTTCGCCACCTAATACATAGCTGAGTTTAGTATCTTGGTGTTGCTTTTAGGATTCTAGTAACTGTTGGAGCAGGTCCAGAGGAGGCCGTGAAGATGACCAGAGTGATGGAGCACCTTTCCTGTGAGGACAGGCTGAGAGAGTTGAGGTTGTTCAGCCTGCTGAAGAGAAGGCTCAAGGGAGACCTTGCAGGAGCCTTCCAGTATTTGAAGGGGCTTACAGGAGAGATGGAGGAGGACTTCTGACAAAGGCACGAAGTGATAGGATGAGGGACTGTGGCTTCAGTCTGAAAGAAGTCTCATTTAAGGGTAGACATGAGGAAGAAATTCTTCCCCGTAAGGGTGGTGAGGCAGGAGAATAGGTTGTACAGAGAAACTGCGAAGACACCAAGCCCAGGAGTGTTGAAAGCCAGGTTGGATGGGGCCTTGAGCAACCTGGCCTTGAAGGAAATGTCTCTGCCCATGGCAGTGGGGTCGAAACTAAATGGTCTTCAAAGATCCCTTCCAACCCAAACCATTCTGCGATCTGCATGGTCTGTACTTTACTGTTTGAATTTCCTTAGTAGATGCTTAAATCTGTCAGTTTCTGAGGTGGGAACCTGAGCTCCTAACCTTGTAAATACCACTCCAGTAGTGTGTGCCCCATAAAGTGAAGTGCAGCAGCACCCTTACTGGCTACATGTGAAGTTGAGCTTTTACTCTAAATGAAGGCTTTCTTCAGTGCTCTTGTTCTTCCTAACAGAGAAAATGAGAAAAGCAGAATTCAACCTGTTGGAGAATGAATGTTGGTCAGAAAAAAACCCAAAAAAATTCTTATTCCACCTGTAATAATGTAATTTTTTACTGGAATGTGGCAGTAGGCCTTTTGTGATTTAATTTTCAGTTTCTGTGTTGTGTTTTTTTTCTTAAGGAATTCACACGAGCATTCTAGGATTGAAATGTATTAGAAGCACCAACCTATGGTTCTGCAAGTTCCTTTTTTATTTCTGATAAGAAGGTAATGATGTCTGCATTCATTTAGGACAATTTGAGCATGATAATACTATCAGATAATGGAAGAAGTATGAATTAAGTAGGGAGTTGGTTTATTGTCCAAAAAAATCCCTATGGACTGCAGCTCGTGCAGTAGCTGTATGCTGAAGGAGAAAGCAGTACAGTTTAAAATGCAGGACCTGTGTTCTTCAGGGAAAAGATCCAATGGGAAGCAAGTGATGTAATGAAATAAAAATTCTTGAATCTGATTCCTTTAGCACATGCCGTCAGTCTGCCCATCTGTTAGTTCCTTTACAGTTGCATTTGGGCGCTTTTGGCCAGTTCTGGTTAAATTTCAAGGCAAGAAAAAGATCTGGGAGGTAATAAAGTGCCTGGAAGTTTGGAGCGACTCAGCTAGATGGACGAGAAGTCCAGGTTAGTGCTTTATGTTAGTGGTGAGGTGGAGGAGCTCTTGTGGCCATCAGACTGCTCTCTAGCAAAAAAAAAAAAACAAACTAAAACATTTATAGGGCATCTCATGGAAGTGATTGATAGAAGGTATATGAGACCAAAGACAGTTCTACTATTTTTGTAGCAACTTTATTATTCAATTTACTTCTAAAATAAACCTTAAAACTTCTTAGAATTTCAAGGCTCACTGAGAAAAGATAGGAACTTCTCTTGAAGTGTGTTTTCTTCCAAATCAGTCCACATTTGGATGAATGAAGGCTTGAGTGAAGGGAGGGAAACTTGGTGGGGAGCAGTTTTGATCAAGTCCATGCATTTTATACAATAAAAAATACTGGAAGTGATTAAAGTCAGTTTTAAAATATGTCAGATGATCCGTCTGATAACAGTGTTCATGCAAAACTGGGCTTATTCTACATGGAAGAAATGATAGAGAAACCGAAGGAAAAAATGAGGTTTTGAGTTTCTTCCAATTGCCTCAGTTGTCTGGAGAGATGACAAGATGGGCAGAGTTTATAGAACTTCATCTTGGAGTCATCTGTTGTTTTTTAAGAGTAAAACCAATATTTTGAACCTCTGAAAACTCAGTGTATGGAAGCAAGGTTATAGGGTCTAAACTAAAACTTTGTTTGTCAAACATTATTTGGAAACTTGATTTACAGGGGGCAGAGATGTTAGCTTGTGTTGTTTTTGTTTGTTTGAGGTACCTCAGATTCATCTGCAGTGATTCATGATGATGAATTCCATCAGCATTTGTTAGCCTAGCCTCTGGCACTCTGCAGCTTACTGAAATCTGGGGGCAGGCAGAAGGAAAAGCTAGACACAACAGTCACCTAGCCGTATTGGTTAACAAGCTGTTTTTATTTATCTCTTCTTCACTTGAGAGTGACAAGTGGTGATACTTGTTTCTCTGCAGGGTTCTGTAGCTGAAGTGTGATAGATCTCTGCACTGCCTTATGTTGACTGTAATCAATACAACAAATTGACTGACGGCTTTGAAAATCTAGCCCATAGTATCTGTATTTGGTGGCATGTGCTACCTACTGTGTTTTACACTTTGTCCCCCTACAAAAACAAAGTAAAAGTGCAGGTATGAAGAATGTTAATCAGTAATAATCTAAAGTTTTAGGATCTGTATCCCCTGTCTATACATCTACAGGAAAAAAAAGTTCCTGAGTGACTTCTTTTCTTCCTTGTGAAGCTATAGGTTTACAGTCAATGTGTTCTCTTAAGGACTTTCTTTTTATATAGTCCCTGTATATAGGGATTTAATTTTCAAATGTCAGTCTTAAAATTTGCTTGAAAGCAGGGATGCTGGTGTAATGTTTGGCAAGAGTTAGGCTTCAAACTGCAGCCAGGAAGACACTGCTAATAATACTTTCAAGTGGTAGCTCTCTCTTCAGTGCTATGCAAATGCTCCCAAGGTGTGAGTTCTGCTTGAGCCTTGAACTTGTGAGACCAGAGGAGGGAACAGGAGAAAGGCATTCGGAAAGGCTCCTGTGAAGAGTACTTGCAGATCTGTTTTGGCATGGATTTGAAGTAGCCATGGAGCGCATTAAGCATGCCTGGGCCTTGCCAGTCAGAGTGTAGCTGCTTTTAAGGAGTTTGCTACCAGAGCCTAGACCTCCTGCTTCTGTGGGAAGCCTCCAGTGAGATACTAAGCTATGTACTCACCTACTACATGTAATGTTCACTTGCAAATGATTTTCTAGCATTTTTATTATAGGTATCATGACTCTGATCATTACTTGACTTTCAAGAGAGCTATTCTGTGACAAGCTGAGGCTTTCATTCTGAAATCTAACCCTTTGAGCTAGTAGTGCTCAGTTAAACTGTGTACTCCTGTTTGAGTCTTTCAGACGCAAGTGTCCTTCCTCTTGGGAAAGGAAACAGAGTGGATATGAAATGCCTTTTTTCATGATGTGAAAATGGCTTCTGCCTAGTCATTAGAGCACTGAAATTCAAGTCTCATTTGCATTTTGGGGAAGTGGAGGAAGTTAAAATGCTAGGATGCCGTAAAGACAGAGGGGAAGGGATGACTGTAGATAAATAGTGCAAAAATACCCTGTGAACTCATAACATTTAAAACCAGGCTTTGCATCTGCACTGTCAGAGCACTGAAATGATAGAGATTGACCATCTGCAAGTCTGTCACTTACGATAAATATTTTTTGTTACTCCAGTACATCCATGGGGAAAACAAACAAAACAAAAAACCCCAAACAAAACCAACCAACCCAAACACTAGAAAACATCAACAAAACAAAACTCAGCCAAACCAACCCCTGTATGCTTTGAATAGCAAAATAAAGATAGCGAAATAAGATCAATCCTGCTAGTCAGTATGTTTGCCAGGATGCCAAAAGTGATTGTCAGAGTTTGTATTGTGTTGCTTTGTGGTTTATTTTCAGGTCAGTGATACAGTTAAGTGAAAGAGATGTTAGGAAATTCTGAATAATAATTAAGGTTAGACTTCAGCTTCCACTTGAAGCTTACGTTTCTGACTAACTGTCCTGTACAGCTCCTTTCGTGCTCCGCTAGTGGACTGCCTTCCAGCTGAAGGAAGGGAAAGGCAGGGGATGCAGAGGAGGGTGATTATTTTGCTGAGAAACTTGAGTTGGTTCCCACATGCTCTGGTAATTTTAATGATTTTATTTCCTCTTTTTGGCAAGCTTCAGGAGGAGCTCAGTTAGTGTAATGGCCTGTCAAGTGAGACTTTAACTGCAAAATCTGTACTTGGTTCCAAAGGTCGGTCTGCTCTTGTCCTCTATGGAATGTCAGAGTTGGATTTGGAAGTAGAACACTAGTGAAGTGTTGAGAACCTGCTGTACTAACTCAAACATGAATATTTCATTTGAAGATACCTTAATATTGAATAGTTCTTGTACTTACCAACAGTAGTAATTTTACTTTTAGTTCTCGTCTTAGTGTTATTTCAGAGAAAGCAGAAACACCACTTCCTTCTTATCAGGCTGGCAGTTTGTTGTCTTCTGCAGCCTGACATTAGTTGCTACTTTCTGGGATCATCTTGCAAGCAGCTCAGTCAGTGCTTTGTACACAAAACAGTTCAGCCTTCCGAGCACCTCTTGGTCCCAGTAAGAGGATATTGGGCTGTGAGTTAAGGTGTTTCAGTGTGGTCACACTTGATTAGCTTTATTTAAATCTTGTTTTCAGAGATGGCTAAATTATTGAGGAAATTTAACTGTATTAAATAGGTTTGCTATGTAAATAAAGATCTCATTACATGGAAGGAGTTTTCTCTGTAATCACCAGATACACCATTCTCTAATCATCAGATATAGTAGCCTTCCAGTATCTGAGGGGGGCCTACAGGAAGGCTGGGGAGGGACTATTTACAATGATGCAATGCAATGATAGGACAAGGGGCAATGAGTTTAAACTGGCAAAGGGGAGATTTAGACTGGATGTTAGGAGGAAGTTGTTTGCAGTGAGGGTGGTGAGACACTGGCACAGGTTGCCCAGGGAGGTTGTGGCTGCTCCCTCCCTGGAGGTGTTCAAGGCCAGGTTGGAGGAGGCCTTGTAATACCATGACAGGCCTTGAGTGACCTGTACTGAGTCAGACCTGTACTAGTGGGAGGTGTCCCTGCCTATGGCAGGGGGTTGGAACTAGATGATCCTTGAAGTCCCTTCCAACCTTACCATTCTATGAAAGAGTTTTCTCTGTAATCACCAGAGCTAGCATTATATTTGCTTGTGTTTCTGTATCACTGGGCACCACTGAAAAGATCCCAGCCCCATCCTCATGAGCTTCCTTCTTTAGATATTGATCAGCATTGGTGAGGTCCCCTCTCAGTCCTCCCTTTTCCAGGTTAAAGAGTCCCAGTTATGTCAACCTCTCCTTGTAAGAGATATCTCCCAGTTTCATGATCATCTTTGTAGCCTCTATTGTACTCTGTCCAGTAGTTCCCTGCCCCTCCTGAACTGGAGTGCCCAGAACTGGACACAATCCTCCAACTGTGGCCTCGCCATGGCAGAGTAGAGGTAAAGGAGAACCTCCCTCAATCTGCTGACCACACTCAATGCATCCCAGGACGTTGGACTTCTTGGCCATGAGGACACATTGCTGGCTCATGGTGAACTTGTCCACCAGCACTCTTGGGTCCTTCTCAGCAGAGCTTGTTTCCAGCAGGTCGATAACCCCCTTACCTGTACTGTTGGAGGGGGTTATTCCTTTCCTGGGGCAGTACCCTACACTTGCCTTTGTACAACTTCCTGAGGTTCCCTCTGCCCTGCTCTCCAGCCTGTCGAGGTTTTGCTGAATAACAGCACAGCCTGATGGGTTGTCAGCCACTCCTTCCAGTTTGGTACCATCAGCAGACTTACTGAGAGTACACTCTGTCCCTTCATCCAGGTTGTTGATGAATGTTCACAGCTTTTTGTAGCAATTTCAATGATAGGAAAGAATTCAGCGTGGAAATCCTATTTCAGCCTCTTCCTGCTCTTTACTCAGTTTGTAGGAACTTTTATTCACTGTCAGTCTTGTCAGCTGAGCAATGAAAATATTTTTTTTTTTCGGACATGCTTTTCCTTTTGTTCTTGTACAGTCCTCAATTTCACTTACTAAACCAAGCCACATTTCCTGTGGAGCTTCACCGTTCTCATTAGCAGCCTACACCTTGTTGGTAAGCTCTGAAATATATTTCAGTTGCTTTTGAAATGCTTTTTAAGTAATCACTATGTACAGCTGTGGTTAATTGGTAACTCTTAACTCCATCAGCTACTGTAGAAGGCTTTTTTCTCTTCTGTATTTGGGACAACAAGGGTGAACCAAGCATTGGCCTTGCTAGACCCTTGTAACTTCGAGTGGAAATTAATTGCTTTCCAGATGTGAGAAACATTTTTCTGATGTGGAAGAATGGAGACACTAATAAAGATGTTTGTTTGTTGCTTCTGTGTGCTTTACTTTGCCTTTTTTTTCCCAAGTCACTGAAATGTCATTACAAGGAAGAAAATATTAATTGCTCCATGTAGAGTGACAGCAAAAGCCTTTCACAGAAAGTAAAAACAAAATCATCAAGGTGGGAAGTGACCTTTTGTGGTTGTTGAGTCCAAATGTTGCTAAAACACCACCGTGCTCACTAAACCATGTCCTGAAGTGCCACGTCTACATGTTTTTTGAACACCTCCAGGGACATGGACTCCGCCTCCCTGGACAGCCTGTTCCAATGTCTCACCACACTTTCAGTGAAGAGGTTTTTCCTGGTTTTTCCCCAATATCCAATCCAAAATTGGTTGTTGCATTGGGCAGTAGTGCCTCTGAAATTCCTATTACTGGCTCTAAGCGTGCTGATTTCTTGACTAGATAGATGATATGATAGATTTGCTTATATAGGATCTTTCTCAGTTCACTTGGGTGCTCAATCCAGTCATGGTTTACTGAAATGTGTTTTCCATCTCTGTCTCTTAAAAGGTAGCCTTGGGAGAGTTGCTTTTATGCATTGGCATAACTAGAGATTGTGCCTTCTCTAGTATGTTTTCTAGTGACAAACAACTTGGTTACAAGCTTGATGGAGAAAGGTTTTCTTCAGCAAAGGATTTACCCTTTCAAAAAAATTGTTGCTCTAAGTTCTGAATGGCATCTTTTTGGAATGTGCTTCATTGTGTGCTGACGACGTTGGTTGCCCTTTGTGTACAGCTTGTGTATTTGCTCATGTACAGAAAGTATCCGGAGTGTTAGGAAGTAGAAGCCCTTCCTTTCTGTGGACAGGAGCCATGGTTTGCCCTTTGGAAAGCTCACTGCAGGCTTAGCTAAGTGCAGGTACTTGAGAGATACCACTCTAGGAAAATCTTGCACCTCTTCTACTCTTTAAGTTTCCAGAGTTTACATACAAGATGGGCAAATTCTGAGGCCAAGTGTAAAGTCCTGCACCTGGGTAGGCACAAATCCCAAGCACAAACACAGGCTGGGTGGTGAATGGCTGGAGAGCAGCCCTGAGGAAATGGACCTGGGGGTCTGGGCTGATGAAAAGCTCAACATGAGCCTGCAGTGTGAGTGCAGCCCAGAAAGCCACCGAGTCCTGGGCTGCATCAAGAGCAGCGTGGCCAACAGCGCAAGGGAGGGGGTTCTGCCCCTTTGCTCTGCTCTCATCAGACCCCACCTGCAGTCCTGTGTGCAATTCTGGAACCCCCAGCACAGGAAAGACATGGAACTGTTGGAGCGGGTCCAGAGGCGGCCACCAAGATGCTGAGAGGGCTGCAGCAGCTCTGCTGTAAGGACAGGCTGAGAGAGTTGGGGCTCTGCAACCTGGAGAAGACTTCCAGGAGACCTTAGAGTAGCCTTCCAGTATCTGAAGGAGGCCTACAGGAAGGCTGAGGAGGGACTACTGACAAGGTCTCATAATGACAGGACAAGGGGCAATGGGTTTAAACTGGCAGAGGAGAGATTGAAAGTGGATGTTAGGAGGAAGTTGTTTGCAGTGAGGGTGGTGAGGCAGTGGCACAGGTTGCCCAGGGAGGTTGTGGCTGCTCCCTCCCTGGAGGTGTTCAAGGCCAGGTTGGATGAGGCCTTGAGTGACCTGTTCTAGTGGGAGGTGTCCCTGCCTATGGCAGGGGGTTGGAACTAGATGATCCTCAAGGATCCAATGAAAGTTGGAAATTTTGTTTCTGACCTGCAATTTTAACTTAATTGACTCAAAACATTAAAACCCTGCTGTTTTTAACACCAACAGAAGACACTGGACTTTGATAGGCAGTCTCTGAGAGAACGTGATGGTTTGGGTGGCCTCTTACTGTTCACAGTAATAAGGTTCACAATTGAGCTTCAACTTCATTGTATATTTGGAATTTCCCCCCATTATTTTGGGGGACTGGGGGAGCTAACCAACAGTATAACTGCAAAAGCTGAAGATCATGGTCATTTTTCCTGTCAAAACTCAATGTATGATAAGGAACTCTTTGGACAGCTGGATATCGAGGCCTCTGAAGCCTGCTAAAGTTGATGTGTGTCCTCAAGTCATCGTGTAGTAACTCATACTTAAATGATCTGTTGACTGTTTGATACTCCAAACTGAACATTCAGTGTGGAGGCCTTGCTTTTAAAATCCAGGGCAGATGTTCATCAACTTCTAGTTTAAAATGTTTACAACATAAATGGCTTTTGGTTTTTGCATTAAATGTTTTGAAGGAAATTGAGTGATGAAGGCTAAAATCATAGAATCATAGAATGGTTTAGGTTGGAAGGGACCTTAAAGATCATCTACTTGCAACCCCCACTATAGGCAAGGAAAATGGAGTCCCTCTGTTCATTGTGTGCTTACTTGAAGGAGCTTCCATCAGTTCTTGCGCACTTGCACAATAACCTTTGGAGCAGAATCTCCTAATCATAGTAATAATGCAGAAAGAAGATTTCTCTTGTGAATAGGAGAGGAATTGTCAGGCTAATTGAAGCTTATCAGGAAGAGTTTTCAGTAATGGCAGATTAAATTTACAAGTACGCAGACTGACTTAGAGGAAAGTTTGGAGAGACTCATTTTTAAGCAATAGCTGCAGCTTACTGTTGAAGGCTCTGGCAGCAGCGTTTGAGCTCTTTTCATCTAAAGGCCTTCAGTGAAGACTCAGGCTTGCAAAAACTTTGGCACAATCACAGAATGGTAGGGGTTGGAAGGGACCTTTGAAGATAGAGGCCAACTCCCCTGCCAAAGCAGGATCCCCTCATTCTATGCCTCTCGGAGTTTACAAGTATTTTGATACTGATTTTTAGTGACAGCTGTCAGGCCAACACTGACTGTTTCTGGAAATGTCCTAGTGCTCTGTACTGTTATATCTGTGTTTATCTGCAACAGTTAGATGTTTGTGTATGAATTCCAGTGCTACCTAAACACTGGGCAGGTTGAGGGGGAGGGAGGGGGGATAACAACTTGTCTTAGGACTGACTTCCTGAGAACAGATCTGAAAATGAATGCCAAAAAATAATGGGTTAATAATAGCTGCTGATTTCACGGGAAGAATTGCACAAATTGCACTTCTTATCATATGCTACAGTAAGAGACTTTTAATATACTCTGTTGAATACAATATTAGAGTTTGAGTACTTGTAGGAAATAAATACTGGGGAATACTTTATGGTTCTTAACTGATAATGACACCGATCCCTGCAGAATCATACTAAAATATTGTTTAAGAACCACCTGGTTGATGTAATTTTTAGTGCAAAACAGCAATCTTAATTTCCCAGATCTCCTTTCCCTCCTTCCCATTTTCCTTAGCTGCTGACAGCATTTTTCCACAGTGCAGCAGGCCCTTTTCCAGCCCAGGATAGGCTGCCCCACACCTTCTGCCAGCATCCCTGCTGCCGGCCCTGCAGGGTGCCAGGTCCTTACTCACTCCAGCCTTCCTCTCCTGGAGGCTTCAGTACTCATTCTGCTCCAGCAGTAACCCCCTGCTCCATAAGACCTTCCCAAATATCTTCTCTCCAAGATTTCTCAAGCTTAGATAGTTACCATGTGTTGTGAGGAAGTCTATCTGTTCCACCTAGCAATAGTTGCTAAGCAGGACATTTCTCCTAGCCCCTTGTCAGCATAGAGCAGTTCAGATTGTTTGACTTGTAGGAGGAGATTTTAATTCTTATTTTTAATATCTCAGGCTCTTTAATCTCCTTCAAGTGCTTTTTCTGAAGTCATACTCAGTTTGTGCTGTGTTGCAGTACTCTTTCCCCTTTTTTGTAATTAGTTATTGCAAGGCAGTAGAGAATCTTTAGCATGTACATCTTCAGCTGAACCTGGGTAGCTGCTTTGTACACAACTTGCTGGCAGTGGTGAGAAGGGGAGAGACTGGTTTGGACTCTGAAGTTCGCTTGCAGGGCCTTTGAGACGACAAATCAGAATGAGATGGTTAGGATTTGGTTTGGGTAAAGCAAATGAACAGTTGCTATTTGACCACACATTTCTTTTGACCCTTGTGTACAAGTTTGTTTTATTTACGGGCTGCTTTTATAGCAGAAGTTTCCTTTCACAGTTGAAGTCCTTTTTAGTCATCTGGCTGCTAAACCAAAGCGTGAGTTGGCCACCTGTTCCTGTAGCCATTTCTCCATACTTTCTCAGGATAGAAAAGGCTTTTTGAATCTCACAGATGTTCTTCCTTGAGGCAAAGCACGGGAGCCGATGCAAACAGAAGGCTACCCTTCTTGTACTCATCTCACCCTCTGTTATGATTATACTACTCTTAGTGAAGGAGTAGCTGAGCTTGGGAAGAGAGGGATCCAGAGGTCCACTTCCTGTGGGCCTGTTTTTGCTTGTTCCTTGACTTCAGGTCAGGTTTGGGTTCCTTATTCTGTCAGTAGAGAGATTTTTAGGATCTCAAACACTTTCAACAAATAAAACTTTTTAATTTTAAGTTATTTTGAGCTGCAACTGGTAGATAAAGCCTTGTCTGTCTGTTTCACAAACACTTGTTAGGTAATTCTGATGTTTGAAGTGCAGGCTACTCACAGAGAGCTCAGAACAATCTCATAAACAGGTATGCTTCTGGGAAAACACATTTCATAGAATAAACATAGAATCACAGCATAGTTTGGGTTGGAAGAGTCTTAAAAATCTAATCCAACACCCCTGCCATGGGGCGAGACACTTTCCACTAGACCAGGTTGCTCAAACCCTCAACCAAACCTGGCTTGGAATTCTTCCAGGCATGGAGCCTCCACAGCTTCTCTGGGCAACCTGTTTCAGCGTTTCACCAACCTTGTGAGGGAGAATTTCCTCCTAATATCTAATCGTATGAAGCCATCACCACCTCATCCTGTCACTCCATGCCTTCATAAAAAGCTCCTTTCCATCTATTTCATGTTTTTTCTGTATTTCTCAATCTCACCTTAGAAGGGGAAGGGGCAATACAAAGTAAGCAGTCAAGACAGAAGGAAAGGTACATGCTGGAATAGAGTAGTTGTTTCCAGATTGGAAATAAATAGATGAAGAAAAGCTGCTCTACCATTTCTGCAGTTTCTGAGGACTCCATTTACCTCTGAACAGGGCTATAATCATTTATTACACAGGAGGTTCTGCCTCAACATGAGGAGAAACTTCTTTATGGTGAGAGTGACAGAGCCATGGAACAGGCTTCCCGGAGGGGTTGTGGAGTCTCCTCCTCTGGAGACTTTCAAAACCTGCCTGGATGTGTTTCTGTGTAAGCTGCCCTAGGTCATCTTGCTCTGGCCAGGGGAGTTGAAGTCAGTCTCCAGAAGTCCTTTCCAACCCCTAGCATTCTGTGATTACAAAAGGCAGCTGACTGTTTTGTGCAATATTGACAGTGCTCAGATAGGTTTAAAGGGGAGTCTGCCATTTAAGACCTCAAAGTGGATGAACCCATATATTTTTTACAAAGAAGGGAGCATTTTCTCCTGACGGTGTAAGACAGCTCATAATGTGTTTAAAATTGGACNGGTTGTGGAGTCTCCTCCTCTGGAGACTTTCAAAACCTGCCTGGATGTGTTTCTGTGTAAGCTGCCCTAGGTCATCTTGCTCTGGCCAGGGGAGTTGAAGTCAGTCTCCAGAAGTCCTTTCCAACCCCTAGCATTCTGTGATTACAAAAGGCAGCTGACTGTTTTGTGCAATATTGACAGTGCTCAGATAGGTTTAAAGGGGAGTCTGCCATTTAAGACCTCAAAGTGGATGAACCCATATATTTTTTACAA
>VWYK01085565.1:0-15456 GCA_013399775.1 Semnornis frantzii | reverse complement strand
GAGCGCAGGGCTGCGGGCCCCGTCTGGGGCTGGTGGCTGGAGAGCAATAGTCGGGCCCGAGCCAGGCTGGGGTGGTCTAGTGCCTTTCCCGCGGCGCGGCAGGGTTCGGTTAGGGCCTCGCTGGGCCGTGTCGTTGCCTCCCGGGCACGCTCAGCCCGCGGTATGAGGCCAGGCATTCCCCTGGGGATGCCGGTCCGCGTCCCTTCTTTGGCCGAGCGGTCGCTGCCCCGCCAATGGGTTTCCTCCTGCTTCTCCGCGGGAAGGTGCTCGGGAATATGAAAAGTGGCTTTTAAAGCTTGCTTCCACCCCCACCTTTAATTCTCTCGTGCGGCCAAAAAGGAACTGATGAAAAGCTCCGGGACACACTCTGGACCAGAGTGACTGAACGAGGTCAGGGCATGCCCGTTTGCTCAGCCCATCTTCTCCGGGACTCAAAGCATGGGTGGCAGCCCCGGGGATTTGGGACGTGGGCACCGTCTTAGAGGGGTTTCCGCAAGTTGGTCACAGGAGTGCAGAGCGGCTTCCATTGTGTTTTGTGGGCTTATCGCTGTTTTTTTGCTTCTGTTTAAACTGTATTTTATTTTTTAAAATAATCTAAGCTGCAGGGTTTATGCATTTTCTCTGAGAGTCGAAAGCTGGGGCCACGAGGGTGAGCAGAGGGCTCATAGGAGCACCTCTCCTATAAGGAGAGCCTGAGGGAGTTGGGGCTATTCAATCTGGAGAGGAGAAGGCTCTGAGGTGACCTTATTTTGGCCTTTCAGTACCTTAAGGAGGCGTACAAGAAAGCTGGGGAGGGATTTCTTAGGATGTCAGGGAGTGATAGGACTGGGGGGAATGGGTAGAGTCAGACTGGATGTTAGGAAGAAGCTCTTCAGCATGAGGGTGCTGAGACCCTGGAATGGGTTGTCCAGGGAAGTGGTGAAAGCCTCATCCCTGGAGGTGTTTAAGGCCAGACTGGATGAGGCTGTGGGCAGCCTGATGTAGTGTGAGGTGTCCCTGAGCATGGCAGGGGGATTGGAACTAGTTGATCCTTGTAGTCCCTTCCAGCCCTGACTGATTTTATGATTCTACAGTTCTATCCAAATGGTGTTTTCTCCAAGCTAATAAACATCAAAACATTTTCCATTTATTAACTTCTAAAGTGCTATCAGAGAGATGCAGTAAGGGCTTGTGGTGGGTGCATCTCTGAAGAGCATTGTAAGGACATTTGGTGCAGAGCTTGCAGTTGCCCAGGCACTGCTGTGTCCTTTTGTGTGGCTCCAGACGAGTGGGAGTGAGGCCATTTTCCTGTGAGGCCTCCCTGCACTGCTGGGAATGCCACAGGTGCAGAACATGCAGCTTAACCTAGTGCAGGTCTTGCTTTCTTGAGTCTTGGCTGACATTAAAAAGCTGGGGCACCTCAGTAGGCAGCTTTGATGTCCCATAGAAAGACATAAACCAGATAATATTACTCAATAATTTCCCTTTGGTGATTTTAGCTTTGAATTCTAATAGAACTACATGAAAAACTGTGATTTATTAATATCTAACAATTCAAACTGCATGTCTTGGTATAAATCTACCTTTATTCCTTGTTTATTTTCTAGTGCTGTAGACATGGCAATGTCTCTGCAAAGAATGTAGTTTAATATATGGATATTTCTTCCATGTCTTCTGTTTTCCAAGCTGAACTTCAGTGGTGAAACTAGGAATAGGGCAAACCCTGTCTCAGCAGAAAAAAAATGAGTCCCAGATAATCTCTTCATGGTAGGTGCTCCTCCTGTGCTTAGGCAGCTAATCCTTACTTCAGGGGGGAGCCAGACAGACTTTTTTGGTTCCACTGTGCAGGATTCTTCTGCAGTTCTTGCAGTAATGGAGAATTTTGAGCTTCTGCAAGACGGGCTTCATGGAAGTGCCTCCTGCAGCAGGGCGAGGAGCTGAGGATCGTGACAGACACCCAAGTTCCCTTGGTGCATGACTGTGAGTGTTGGAAGGCTGGGACTGGCAGCAGCTGTCCCACTTCAGTCCTCTGCTCCAGACAAGTGTGGGCTGGTTGTGTTTGCAGAGGTGTACAGCAAATTAGTGCCTCAGCTGCCTGTGTGTTGTGTCAGAGCTCCTGGGGTGGATCAGCTCAGCTCCAACACCACCCTTACGCGGCCTCAGCACATCATACTCTGAATTACAGCCCTTTGTTGTCCACTGTCAGATGCAAGCAGGGCAAAAGTGCCTGCAGGTCTTGGGGTTCACTCATGAGAAAAAACCCTTCTGCTTTGGATGACTTTCTGAGTTAGGAATGAGCAGTTTTTTTGTTTCCTCTTCCAGTGAGAGGATCCGAAGGGCTGTATATGGTGAACGGGCCACCCAGTTTCACAGAGAGCACAGCATTTCAGAGGTACTGCTCTTAACACTATTGCTGATCTCCTGCACAAGAAAAATAATTTTCTAAAAGATAAAGAACTGAAAAAAAAACATAGAAATGGAAGTGAAGTTTTTCTTGCTGCCACTAGTTCAGAAAATGGGTGGGTATGAAGGCTTTCCACTTGCCTGACTTGTGACAGCGCAGGTGATAATCACTGAGTGCCCCATGGGGGGGATGCTGGGCAGGAGATTTGATCTGTTACTGCTTCAGTTTGTTTGAATTCTGATGTGCACTTCTCCTTCCTTAGGGACTCTGGGAAAAACTGCAAAGCTGTTGCTTTCAGCAAGGATGGCTCCCTCTTTGCCTGGTGCAACGGAGAGAAGTTGGTGCATTTTATGATACTGATCATTTAGTTTGTATGAAGTAAACTCCTCAGTTGTGCCCCATTTGCCCTTGTCTGTGGAAAGGCTCTTGCTGTTAATGTATTTGCATACACACGTTTAATGCAGTTTATTTTTGCACTGTTTGCAGCAGTGGCTTTGCTTCTTGAATATCAGGTTAAATATTTATTGTTTTTCTTCTGTTTAGAGTCAGAGAATCATAGACTGGTTTGAGTTGGAAGGGTCCAAAAAGATCACACAATTCCAACCCCCTTGCTGCAGGCTGGGACACTCTCTGCTAGACCAGGCTGCTCAAGGCCCTGTCCAGCCTGGCTTAGAACACTTACAGGGTTGGAGCCTCCATGGCTTCTCTGGGCAACCTGTTCCAGTGTCTCACCACCCTCCCAGGGAAGAATTTCTTTAATGTCTAATCTAAATCCATCTTCTCCCACATACCCATTCCTGTGGAATCTGGGTGTGCTTTATTTGGGTTTTTTGTTCAGTCCCCAGCATGGCAGTTCCTGGGTTTCTAAGTTGATCTTAGAATCATAGAATGGTTTAGGTTGGGAGGGACCTCAGGGATCATCCAGTTCCAACCCCCTGCCATAGGCAGGGACACCTCTTGCTAGAACAGGTTGCTCGAGGCATCATCTGTCTTCTAGATGAGGAGACTACACACCTTATGTACAAACATCCCAAGGCTCCTTTTGTGTACACCAAGTGTGTTAGAGTTCTTGACATCGTAGGGCTGATGGTGGAAGGAGGTGATAAGGCACCTTTTGGAATGTCATGGGATGGCCCAGGTTGGCAGGCATCATCTTAAAGATCATCTAGTCCACCCCTGGGCAGGGATGCCTCTCAACTAGACTTGGTTGTTCAAGGCCTCTTCCAACCATTTCTAAAGCAGATAACTTGGATGCAGGCATTCCTTACTTTCCTTGTGTTTCTGGTTCTCCAGAATATTCAGAGACTACATTTTTTAATTTAAAACTTCATTTTTCTCACTTAGGAAGGTAGATTTCCACAAGATGCTTGTGAGGAAAAAGATTTTTCAGTCCAGGTGCCCACAGTCCATATGGCAAATTGTTCCTACCCTGCTAGGCCTCTGTTTTGGACCTGTCCTCTGTTTGCCTAGTGAAGGATGTCCCTGCTCACTGCAGGAGGACTGAGCTAGATGACCTTTGGAGGTCCCTTCCAACCCAAACCATTCTGTGGTTTGTGAGAGGAGCAGGTGGTGAGGTAATGGTAAACAGGCTCCTAAAGCAGCTTCTGAGAAGAAGAGTGGCTGGAACACATCTTGATGTGATCTTTTTGGTTTCTTTGGGTTCTGTTGGCAGCAGATCTTTAACATGCAGTGGTCAGAGGTGTTGCATGACCTTTTTTGTTCAGTCATCTGACCTTTACTTTTCATGGTCTGCATCTTCCTGCATTTCTCAGCCTCAAACAGCCCAAATCTTAAATGTCATGGCTTTACAGATAGAAGACCTTTAAAACACATGGGGTGAATGTGTTTAGATTCAGTTAGGATCTTTCTGCAGGCCACTCCTCACCTCTAGCACTGCAGAAGTGTGGATGGCCTGAGGGGAGAGCTTGTCTCTGGCTCAGAGGTTAGATGTTGCACACAGAAATGCCTGATGTGTTCTGAGCAGGTCTTTCTTCTGCTTGCTGTTATGCTTAGGTGTCTGCTTCTGAAGTGTGTTCTTGTGCAAATATGAGAGCAGGAGGGGACAAAAGCTTTGCTGATTTTGTTACATTGGCCACGTTTGGGGCGGATTGGAAGAGTCAGATTGGTGAAAAGTTACCTTGGCTACTAAGTAATGATTCTAAGAGTGCTTTATTGAAATAGCATCTTCTGCTTCCAGAGTAAATATTGTTAATGTCATCAGTGCTGAGTTCCTGTATTCCCTTGATCTTCCAAAGGCAGTTTGCCTTGAATTCTCGCCAAAGAACAACATCCTGGCAACGTGGCAGGCCTACACCAGTGAGTATTTGGCCAGCTGGGAGAGCACATGGCGTGTGTTTCATTTGGGTCTGCAGGCTCTGCACTGCCTGCTGTGTCCCTGCAGCACAGAGAGTGTGCAGGAAATTATTGGGGTGGTCAAGTGGAGGGAGGGATGTCATCTTCTGAAAGCATCTGGTGTTTTAAACTGGAGCAGGGGAGATGCAGGTTGGGCATAAGGAAGAAGTTTTTTGGACAAGGCCTTGAGTGACCTGTACTAGTGGGAGGTGTCCCTGCCTATGGCAGGGGGTTGGAACTAGGTGATCCTTGAGGTCCCTTCCAACCTTACCATTCTGTGATTCTATAAATACTGGAACAGGTTGAGGCCTGGAGACATTCAAGGTCAAATTTAACAGGGCCTTGGGCAGTCCGATCTAGTTGGAGATGCCTCTGCTCACAGCAGGGAGTTGGACAAGACCTTTGAGGATCCCTTCCAACTCAATGCACTGTCTGGTTCTATATTGACTGTTCCCACACCAAATCAAGAGTGCACATACTGACAGACTGCATTAATACTTGATGCACTGTCTGGTTCTATATTGACTGTTCCCACACCAAATCAAGAGTGCACATACTGACAGACTGCATTAATACTTGATGCACTGTCTGGTTCTATATTGGCTGTTCCCACACCAAATCAAGAGTGCACATACTGACAGACACTGCATTAATACATCACATGCTGCTGAAAATTGCCAAGTGATCTTAGTGCAGAGTGTGTTTGTGCAGCTGACATTCATGTATGGACAAGGAAAATTGCCTTAGAGCAATCATGTCCTGCCCTGGGCATTGCTGATTTGAGCATTTCTCATTGTCCAGAGGGCCTTTTGCTTTCCTGTGCCTCTCTGTGGGGGTTGTGTTCCTGATAGAGATGCAGGTGGAGTCTTCTCAAAATTGATGTCAGAAGCAGATGATGTAACTGCTGCCTTAGACAGAAGCAGCTGGCCATAGGCTGGGTGTGTAGGAATGGGTCTGGGATGGATTGAAGGGCAAGAGAAGGCAGCACAAAGGACAGAAGTAGTGCCAGCTGTGGGCTGGTAGAGAACTGCTGAGAAGTCTGTTCTGAACCACTCTAGAAACAGGCAGGCTGTAGTATCCAAAGTGGGTAGGAGGGAACAGAACTTCAAACCAGTGCAGCCATTCTGCATGGCTTGCAGATAGAGCTGTGAGGGGCAAAGTGCTTAGCATTCTTCTGAGAACAAAGTGTAGGAGTGGAGAACATACATTCACTGGTCACCAAGAGAATGGTTTTGGCTTTGATTTAAAAATAAAAAGGCTGTCCTGGTGGTGGTGGTGGTGGTCCTGGTCTTGTCATGGGAATAGAAACCTCCCAAATGTTCTTTGTGCTGCCTGAAAGGCTGTGGAAAGTTTGTGCTAACAGTGACACCATCGACAGCCTAGGGCTTGGTCCCTCAGGAGGTGGAGTGGTCTTGTCAGAAGTTGGTACCTGTTTGGTTGCTTGCAGAGTCCTGAGGTGGAATGTGGTCATGGTGAGGCAGGTTTGACCCCCAGACCAACACTGTAACCTGTGTTTTCCTTGCAGCTGGTAAAGATGGCACAGCAGGGACACCCAACCTACAGCTCCATGATGTGAAAACTGGGAAATGCTTGAAGTCTTTCATCCAGAAAAAGATGCAGAACTGGTAAGTAACACTTGCAGGTGCTAATTGCTCACAAAGAAATGTGATTTCCAAAAGCTAATGCAGGTAAATAAAACTTTGGGTGTGGTGGTGGCACTCAAAACATTGCCTGCTGTTGGCTGAAAGCAGGAGTCTGCTTCTAAGCATCTTCCTAGTTGTGCTAATTGTCTGTTCTCAGTATAAATTCACTGTTCCACACCACAGAGAAAGCTAGAGAGACAACACCTGAGCTAACTGTGTGGGCTTTGCTCTGCAGGTGTCACTTGTCCATCTGAAACATGTTGTGAGCAGGGGTTGGAACACCTCTGCTATGAGGGCAGGCTGAGGGAACTGGGATTGTTCAGCCTGGGGAAGAGAAGGCTGTGGGGAGACCTAATAGAGGCCTTCCAGTACCTAAAGGATCCCTGCAAGAAGGCTGCAGAGAGACTGTTTGCAGAGGCCTGTGGCGATAGGACGAGGCGCAATGGTTTGAAATTAGAGTAGATTTAGATTGGATGTTAGGAGGAAGTTCTGAGGGTGGCAGAACACTGAAACAGCTTACTTGAGGAAGTGGTTGAGGCCCCATGTCTGGAGATACTCAAGGTGAANTCCAGTACCTAAAGGATCCCTGCAAGAAGGCTGCAGAGAGACTGTTTGCAGAGGCCTGTGGCGATAGGACGAGGGGCAATGGTTTCAAATTAGAGTAGATTTAGATTGGATGTTAGGAGGAAGTTCTGCACCATGAGGGTGGCAGAACACTGAAACAGCTTACTTGAGGAAGTGGTTGAGGCCCCATGTCTGGAGATACTCAAGGTGAAGTTTGGCAGGGCTCTGAGCAGCTTGATCTAGTGGAAGATGTTCCTGCTGACTGAAGGGGGGTTGGACTGGATGACCTTTGAAGGTTCCCTCCAATCCAGACCATTCTGTGCTTCTATATTTGAACTTGCTTGGCTTTGAAAACAGAGGGAGAAAGACCCTGGAGTGCTAAGGATGAGCATCATTCAACGCTCCTGTTCTTTCCTTTGAACATAGGTGTCCTTGCTGGGCAGATGATGAAAGCATTTGTGCCAGGAATGTGAACAATGAAGTGCACTTCTTTGAAAACAACAACTTTGGTATGCAGCATTTTTCTGTGCATTTCATTGCATTCTCTTACATAGAATCTTCCTTGGGTGGAGCTTTCTCAGTGTTGGATTCCCTCCTCATTTCTTCTTCCTTGCTTTTTGTTTGAAATGTTGCCTACATTTTGAGTTTGGAGTTCAGAGTCATTCTGTTTTAATCAAGTGTGTTTTCACTTGGTTGTGTGTCTCTTCAGTGACTTAGCTAGTATGGAAAGCATCTTAATTTTCACTTACAGAGGCCTGATCCTCAATGTTCCTCGTTTAATGAGATGCAGGGAACTGTCAGTAAGGACCCTCCAAGCTCTGGCACAGGGGTTGGACAAGATGCTCTAAGGAGGTCCCTTTCAACCCCTGACATCCTGTGATCCTGTGAATGTGATCTGTGGTTACTTGTTTGGATTGTTTGAATTCTCTGCATGAACTACTGAAAAATGGCTCATTAGAAAATGGACATTGATGGCAAAAATGAAGTTGTGAGGCTAGAGAAATTTAACTACTTGTGGTAGAAAATATGGAGTCAGTAGAGGTTGGAAAGGGGAATTAAAAAGCAGGAAGACAGTAGGAACAAAGATTTCAAGAAGATAAAAACGAATTGGATCAAAAATTTAGAGGAAGGTGAGTATTAATTGGAACATAAATTTAGAGGAAGGTAAAAATAGAAAAAAAATTGAAGGTAAAAAAGAATTTGAAAAAAAAAATTGAAGGTAGAAATGAATTTGAAAAAAAATTGNTAGAACAAAAATTGAAGGCCGAAATGAATTTTAGAACAAAAATTGAAGGCCGAAATGAATTTTAGAACAAAAATTGAAGGCCGAAATGAATTTTAGAACAAAAATTGAAGGCCGAAATGAATTTTAGAACAAAAATTGAAGGCCGAAATGAATTTTAGAACAAAAATTGAAGGCCGAAATGAATTTTAGAACAAAAATTGAAGGCCGAAATGAATTTTAGAACAAAAATTGAAGGCCGAAATGAATTTTAGAACAAAAATTGAAGGCCGAAATGAATTTTAGAACAAAAATTGAAGGCCGAAATGAATTTTAGAACAAAAATTGAAGGCCGAAATGAATTTTAGAACAAAAATTGAAGGCCGAAATGAATTTTAGAACAAAAATTGAAGGCCGAAATGAATTTTAGAACAAAAATTGAAGGCCGAAATGAATTTTAGAACAAAAATTGAAGGCCGAAATGAATTTTAGAACAAAAATTGAAGGCCGAAATGAATTTTAGAACAAAAATTGAAGGCCGAAATGAATTTTAGAACAAAAATTGAAGGTAAAAAGGGATGGGAAACACCAATAAAAAGGAATAAAAGCAAACTGAGGGAAAAACAGTGGTGTGGATTTAGGGGTTTTGTTTTTAAACATAAAGCTGATAGAAGAATTATTCTGGGAGCTGGAAATACAGGCTTAAGAGAGGCAATTCCTTGAGGATTAGCCCTGCTGATGTTACTGAGGCCGCACTTGAGAGGCACAGAATGGCTGTCCCAGCCCAAGGTCTGCTGCCCAGCACAGACTTGCTTGCTGGAGCAAGGTGATGGATTGCTGCTGCAAGTTCACTGGTTAAAGATGCATTTCCTGTAAGCTGTTTGTGTAAAGGGGAAGTGTCCAGCCCAGAACAGGCCATGAGGAATGGCCCTGTCAGGAAGGAGTCACCCAGGGAAGCTGTGAGGGGGAATCCCTGGCTCCCTGTTATCTGGGTGTGACGGGTGCTGAGGTCAGCACTGATAAGGTGGAGAACACTCTGCCCTACCTAAAACCAGCTGTGTTCACCTGGGGCTCAGCAACTTCCTTGCTGTTTGAGCTTCCAAATACTAAATAGTGGATTTCAGACTTAGGCTTGATTTGGGCTGGCTCAGTGAATAAAAGAAGTGATGAGATGGGCAAATAATAGCTGTTTGCTTAGTAAAAATCCTTTATTGTTATCTAGACTGTTGCTTATTATCCATGGCAAAGACCCATAAAAAGGTCCAGCTGAGTACTGCAGGCTCAGTGGTTTGTCACTGACATCATCACATCTCTGCCCTTTATTTTTTTTTTTTGCAGATACCATTGCCAATAAACTACACTTACAAAAGGTTAACGACTTCGTGTTATCGCCAGGAGCGCAGCCAACCAAGGTACTTCTGCTGACATTTCCCTACAGAAGATTGCTGTGATTTTTTTTTTAAGTGCAGAGTCCTAGCAGTGAATCCCAGCAGGTTTTAGTGCAGGGACATGTGCTAGCAGGAACATGCTCTGCAGGAAGCTCTGGTGCTGTGTTGCAGGTGGCCGTGTACGTGCCAGGCAGCAAAGGTGCACCGTCCTTCGTCAGGCTCTACCAGTACCCCAACTTCGCTGGCCCTCAGTCTGCACTGGCCAATAAAAGCTTCTTTAAAGCTGACAAGGTGACAATGCTATGGAACAAAAAAGGTAAAACAGCTGTGTGGTCAAACTTTTATAATCCATCCACGTGGCATGTAGCACTTCTGCTCTGTGTTTAACTTCCCTGTGACTGAAGGCAGCCAGCAGTGCCCATGCAGCGTGAAGGTTACCATTCCTCTGCTCACTTTCATGATGCATTGAATACTGTGTTCAGTTTTGGGCACCTCGATACAAGAGGGATGTGGAGGTGCTGGAGTGAGTGCAAAGGAGGGCAAGGAAGCTGGGGAAGGGCCTGGAGAGTAAATCTTATGAGGAGCGACTGAGGGAGCTGGGGATGGTTAGTGTGAAACAGAGAAGGCTGAGGGGAGACCTCATTGCTGTCTACAGCTACCTGAAAGGAAGTTGTGGGGAGGTTGGTGCTGGTCTCTTCTCGCAGGTAGTTAGTGATAGAACAAGAGGGAATGGCCTCAAGCTGCCCTGGGTCGATTCAGACTGGACATTAGGAAACTTTTTTTCCCAGCAAGAGTGGTGAGGGACTGGAATGAGCTGCCCAGGGAGGTGGTGGAGTCACCAACCCTGGATGTGTTTAGAAGTCATTTGGATCTCATGCTTGAGGACATGGTTTAAGGGTGAACCTTGTAGAGCAGGGATATGGGTTGGGCTTGGTAATCCTGAGGGGTTTTTCCAACCTCAATGTTTCTGTGATTCTGTGCATTGTAATGAAGAATATTCCACATGTTGGTACATTTTGCAGCTGAATAGCAAATTTCGTGGTGCATTCTGTGATGACAATGATTTTAAACTGCAAACAAGATTATACCTAGCATGAACTGGTCTTGATCTGTAAACACAGAGTGTTATCATGCTTGGGTTTCCATGTACTGTCCTCTGGCTGCTTTGCTCTCTGTTAGCAGTGAACTGTTTCAGAATCATCTTGAAACAAACATTTTAGTCCAGCTCCTGTTTGGAACACAGGGAAGGTGTGACACATGCAGAAGCCACATGTGAGCACAGTTTTGGATAAAAGAGATACACAGGCAAAAGCATTTTGTTCAAGGAATGATCAGGATGCTTGGTCCATGCCTTAGTTGTATGAATATCATAGAATCGTAGAATGATTTAGGTTGGAAGGAACCTCAAGGATCATCCAGTTCCAACCCCCTGCCATAGGCAGGGACACCTCCCACTAGTACAGGTCACTCAAGGCCTCATCCAGCCTGGCCTTGAACACCTCCAGGGAGGGAGCAGCCACAACCTCCCTGGGCAACCTGTGCCAGTGTCTCACCACCCTCACTGCAAACAACTTCCTCCTAACATCCACTTTCAATCTCCCCTCTGCCACTTCAAACCCATTGCCCCTTGTCCTGTCATTACAAGACCTTGTCAATAGTGCCTCCCCAGCCTTCCTGTAGGCTCCTTTCAGATCCTGGAAAGCCACTGCAAGGTCTCCTGGAAGCCTTCTCTTCTGCAGGCTGCAGAGCCTCAACTGTCTCAGCCTGTCCTCAGAGCAGAGCTGCTGCAGCCCTCTGAGCGTCTTCGTGGCCTACTCTGGACTGGCTCCAACAGTTCCATGTCCTTCTTGTGTTGGGCTTCCAAAACTGTACACAGTGTATGTTCACTTTCTTGTGACTCAGTGCTGAATGATCAGACTTAGCTGACTCCATCTCAGAAAGGAAGATGTTAATTCCCTTGGGGTTAACACTTAGGAGGAATCCAATTTGGAAAAGAATAACAACAGCACTGTTACACAGGCAGCAATAATTCATAAAGCAATGGCTCTTTGTGTTGGTAATTTGTGAAACAGTTTATACCTTCTGCAGGAACTGTACTGAAATAAGTGTCTGTCTCTCCTGCCAGCCACTGCTGTGCTAGTGATAGCCAGTACAGAGGTGGATAAAACAGGAGCTTCCTACTACGGGGAGCAGACTCTGCACTACATTGCCACGAACGGGGAGAGCGCAGTCGTGCAGCTGCGTAAGTACCTCTGGGCTGTTTCACTCTACTGTAGCTCTCAAGAGTGGGAATTGCTACTTCACCAGCTTTGGGTTGGGGGGGGGGGCAGATGAAAAAACAAAAAGAACTACTCCACAGAAGTATTTCACCAGAATTTGTTGTAATCTGGGGTTTTATTGAGAGGTGTGGGGGCTTTTTATCGCTGAATTCTCTTTGTCATCTCTGGTATAATTGTCACCTGAATGGCAGTGGCAGAGAGCACAGCTTCTCAGTTACTCTAAACAAATAACTTGCTTGTGAGGGTGTTCATGTGCACAGGAAGGGAGTTGTTTATGCTCTCTGAGGAAACATCTGGACAACAGAGCCATCTTGGTATCTGAGAATCCAAAAGAGGCCAAAGCTGTTTTATTACCTGCACTTACAGACACACAGTTGATCCTGTTCCTCAAGAAGTACTGTGCCCCATTTGTCCTTTGTGGCTAACTTCACTGGGGGAGGAAAAAAAAAATCAGGATTATAACTCAGTGTCTAGAATCTCTCTGGGATGAGTTTCCTGGATTAAGGACACCATGTTTCATTACATGCTTATCTTTGCCCTGGGGTTATTTATTTCCAATGCATCTATATTTAACAGGGGTTGTATTGTTAATTGAATTCCTTCCTAAGGTTAAAAAAAACCAAACAAGTTCTTTTAAAAACTCTTTTCTTCCACCAAAAGCAAGTGGTGGGCTCTTGGAGTGAGTGGTGTCTCATTTCCTATGGATGGGAATGGGCTGCCCAGGGAAGTGGTGGAGTCACCTGCCCTGGATGTGTTTAAAAGCTGTTTGGATGTGGTGCTTGGGGATATGGTTCAAGGTGAACCTTGGAATAGGGATATGGGTTGGGCTTGGTGATCCTGAGGGGCTTTTCCAACCTGAATGTTTCTGTGATTCTGATCTTGTGGTTCCTTTTGAGATCCAGTTTGGAAGCTTTTTCCCACACTTGGACTTGCAGAGTGTGTTAAGTTTGAGTGATCCATGCCGATGCTGCAGCCCAGCCTTGGCTGTGGGAGCCCACAGAAAGCTGGCATAGCCTCTCCAGCTGCCTGCTGTCATGGCATGGGCAGAAGCCTCATTTTCCTTCTCTGCATTGGCACTGAGTTAATGACATCTGAATGTTTTAAAAGAGAAAACACAGAGCTGGTGTGATTGCACAGCCTGATTTCTAAAGACAGTGAGACCTTGGAGTAACATGAGGGATGAACAGTGCAAATCAGTTTGCTATCTTGGCTCAACATCCAGATTTGAGAGTTGCTAGTAATGCACCTGGGGTTTATCTGAAATACACACCCAGGTTGTGACCTATGGTTTTTATTTTCCATCAGTTTCCAGCACTTCATTCATCACTCTTCAGTATCTCCTAATATTCTAACCCACAGAATAACTTCTACCAATATCAAGGTTTAATCATTATGTGTAAAACCTTTTGTGTGCTCTCTCACTTCAAAATCTGCCTTGTGAAGTACAACACGAGGGCTTGGTCCAAAGAAAACTTACATCAAGTGTTTTTTAACTCTCCAAAGCTGAGTGAGGCAGTATTTGTTAGATTTAAACCCCAGGAAGTAGTATCCAACTGGTATAAAACTGCTGTTTTTTGCAGGTTTCCAGTGGGACAGTTTGAGAAGGTCCTGAGAGCTCATTCTTGAGTAATGAGGGGAAAAAAAAAAACAACCCCAAAACAAAAAAAGGAATTTTTTTACCTGGGGTGAGGTAGGGGGGGGAAGCTTACTGTTAAAAGTGCTGATGCTGACCCCACAGAGGTAATTTGGAATGGCTGCAACGTTGCAAACCCCAACTGACATAACCAAAATGCTATTTGTACCTCTATTCTTGCTAGCAGAACTAATTTCACTGTTGGTAATTGATGTTCACCACTGCTGTTGATTTTCCGTTTCGCTCGTGCTCCAAGGGTACAACCTCCTAACAGCAGCTGCACCTTTTCCTTTTGCTTTCAGCAAAAAATGGTCCTATCTACGATGTTGTTTGGAACCCCAATTCTGTCGAGTTTTGTGCTGTGTATGGTTTTATGCCTGCCAAAGCAACAGTTTTTAACCTGAAATGCGACCCCGTCTTTGATTTTGGAACTGGTCCTCGCAACGCCGCCTACTACAGCCCTCAGGGACACATCCTGGTGCTGGCAGGGTTTGGGAATCTGAGGGGGCAGATGGAGGTGTGGGACGTTAAGAACTACAAGCTCATTTCCAAGCCGGTGGCCTCGGACTCGACGTACTTCTCCTGGTGTCCTGACGGGGAGCACATCGTGACGGCCACCTGCGCGCCGCGCCTGCGCGTCGGCAACGGCTACAAGATCTGGCACTACACCGGCTCCCTGCTGCACACCTACCAGGTCCCCTCCAACGAGGAGATGTGGCAGGTGTTCTGGCAGCCCTTCCTGGAGGGGGTGTTCCCAGTGAAAGCTGTCAAATACCAGGCGGTGCCAAGCGAACTGCCCAGCGCTGAGCCCAAGCCTGCCCAGGCCTACAGACCTCCAGCCCTGAGAAACAAACCCGTGACGAGTTCCAAGCTTGTAAGTGGGCAGCTCCAATTCTGAGCTGAGCTCTTCTGGGCTATTGCCTTGCCCCTCTGTGCTCAGTGAGAGGTGTTAGAAGAGCAATGGGGCCAACTGCAGTGTGGAGGTGCTAGAGCCAGGTCCAGGGGAGGGTAACAAAGCTGGGGAGAGCCTAGAGAATAAATCTGATGAGGAGAGACTGAGGGAGCTGGGGGTGGTTAGTGTGAGGAAGAGGAGGCTGAGGGCAGACCTCATTGCTGTCTACAGCTACCTGAAGGGACATTGTGGAGAGGCTGCTGCTGGTCTCACAGATAGTTGGAGACAGACCAAGGGGGAATGGCCTCAATCTGAGGCTGGAGATGTTTAGATTGGACATTAGGAAAGAGAGTGGTCAGGGACTGGAATGAGCTGCCCAGGGAGGTGGTAGAGTCACCCACCTTGGATGTGTTTAAGAGTGGTTTGGATGTGGTGCTTGGGGCTATGGTTTAAGGTGACTCTTGTTAAGTAGGGTTCTTGGTTGGGCTTAGTGATCCTGAGAGGCTTTGCCAACCTGGGTGTTTCTGGGATTCTGAATCGCCCTTAATTCTGTGATTCTGAGGTTGTGGGGTGCTTAGAGAGCTTGCCCTGAGAATCCTCTCTCACCCTTTCTTTCCTTGCTGTTTGCTAAACCTCTGGCATTGCCCTCACTCCTTTTACACTCATTTGTAAACCTCAGAGGTGCTTCCTGCAGCATCCAAGAAACAGAAACCTGCAGGTTTGGTTTGTGCTGGAACTGGACACTCGAGACAGTAGCCTCTGCTACAGGCGGCACAAGTTACCAGTCTAAACCTAGCTTGACAGCAAGGCAAAGCTGGCTCACAATAGCTTTTCCTTTTTTTTTTTTTTTTTAATGTTTTAGTTTGTTTTATTTTATTCCTTTTCATTTTCCCCTTTTCCTTTCCCTTTCCTGTTTTTTGGGTTTTTCTTTTCTGGGTTTTTTTTTTTTCCTTTCTTGGTTTGTTTCCCCATTTTTCTGGTTTGTTTTTTTTCCCCCTCTCCCTTTCCTCATTTGTGTTGTTTTCCCCTTTATCTTTCCTGTGTGGTTTTTTTCCCTTTCTCTTTCCTGTTTTTTTCCCTCCCCCTCTCTCTTTCCTGTT
>VWYK01085564.1:0-21864 GCA_013399775.1 Semnornis frantzii | reverse complement strand
AAAAAAAAAAAAAAGTCTGCATTATTTTTGTTATTGTCAGACTTCTGCATAATCAGCCTCTAAAGCTGTGGAGGCCTCTGTGAGATCACAGAATTAACCAGGTTGGAAAAGACCTTTGAGGTCATTGAGTCCAACCTATCACCCAACACCTTCTAGTTAACTAAACCATGGCGCTAAGTGCCTCATCCAGTCTCTTTTTAAACACCTCCAAGGATGGCAACTCCACCACCTGCCTGGGCAGCCCATTCCAATGCCAGTCACTCTGTGAAGAGCTTCTTCCTAACGTCCAGCCTAAACCTGCCCTGGCACAGCTTGAGACTGTGTCCTCTTGTTCTATCACTGGGTGCCTGGGAGAAGGGACCAACTCCTGCCTGGTTACGACCTCTCTTCAGGTAGTTGTAGAGAGCAATAAGGTCTCCCCTGAGCCTCCTCTTCTTCAGGCTGAAAAACCCTAGTTCTCTCAGCCTCTCCTTGTAGGGTTCCTCCAAGAGATTCCAAGAATCACTTTGAAGCTGAAAATGGAAAGCATCTACTTCTGCAAAACATGTCCTTTTGCACTAAGGCTGCAAGAACAAAAACTTCATCAGAGGCACACAGAGTGGGGACACAGTGTAAGGAATCTATTAGTAAATTTACCTAGAGGTAGAAGATCAGCAGTAATGAGTCTGTTGAACTCATTTCCCAGTGAAGTAATGTCTTACATTTGTTGGAAGAATATCTGCTATGTATTATATTAAAATTCAACTTTCTGTCTTTTAATA
Source organism: Semnornis frantzii (assembly GCA_013399775.1). Lineage (NCBI taxonomy): Eukaryota > Metazoa > Chordata > Aves > Piciformes > Ramphastidae > Semnornis > Semnornis frantzii. Next base: position 21,103 of record VWYK01085564.1, on the reverse strand, counting down.
CATACTTATGATGCTGATTCTGAAGCGAATCCTTTCTCTGCCACCGTGGAACACAGGAGGAGTAATTGCTCACACCTAGAAATATAACATAGGTGATAAACACATAAAAATAAAATAAAAATCACCCAGACTTTGCCTTTTAAAATGTTGGAGTTTTGTTAGACTGCATCCAAGAGAATCATGGATTTGGCCATATTTTGGAGAAAGCAGTAGGTTCAGTATGTAGACTAAAAAAAATGTGTGGCTATACACATAGTGTACAAACTCACTTGTGTCAGTGTCATCACAAACATTAAGGTGTCATAACCAAAGTGCTAGTAAGAGAGAAGTTGTGTGTCAGTCACTGCAGTCTTCACCTCAGTTGACACATAACCTCAGGTGACCCTTCTCTGAATGGGGACTGAGAGTGCTCAGCACTCCTTGGAAATGAGCTCTTAAGAGGAACTGAAGAATCACAGTATCACAGAACTTTAGAAGTTGGAAGGGACCTCCAGAGATTATCGAGTCCAACTCCCCTGCCAAGGCTTCTCCAGACTAAACAGCCTCAGGGCTCTCAGTCTCTCTGCAGAGGGGAGATGCTCAAGCCTGCCAGTCATCCCCGTGGCTCTCCACTGGACTCTTTCCAGCAGGTCTTTCTTGAAACAGAGCTGCAAACATCCAAAGAGGCTTTCCTTTGCTCTTTACCAATTTACTAATGATGGCCACTTAAAAAATCTGGGAATTACTAAGGTCATCAAGTACGACACTGAGTTTACTTTGTCTGAATTCCATCAGGGTAAAAACTTTGCAGGACCTTTCTTCCTAGTGGATAATGAAAGGCAGTGAAAGTTTAGAGTTTTCCTTTTTTTGTCACAACATGATGATTGCATTTTACTTGGCTGGAAGAACTGAGTTTTGCTAAGTGTCATTCCAAAGCAAGGATAAGCAGTTATACTTCTAGGGTGTTCTAGATCCAACTGGAGAACAGTAATCTCACAAAGCAGAAGAGGAACACTGCTGTTCCAGTTAGTTTATGATCTCTCTGGAAAATGTTCACCTAGCTGTGGGATCTGAGATTAATCATGGTTTATTTCATTTCTGCTGGGAAAGAAACAACCTTTCACTCAACAATTCAGTTTCTCAAAATATTAAAGGGTGTCCATTTTTAAAGGAAAATAGAAAATGTTTTCTCTGATCCTTTTTGGACAAGTATCTCAGGTGAATTCAGGGTCTGCCATGGAAACCATTAGCTTTAGAAAAGCACAAATCTTTGAGAAACTTCCTATCCCTTTTCAGCTGATGGGACTTGAAATCCCATAGAATGTCTTAAAAGTTAGGTTGTCTCTGAGGAATGGACTGCAGGATGAAGAAAACAGTTACATTTTTGACACTTCTCTCAAACCCCCACCCCCAATCAAACACACAAATACCCCAATAAAAACCCCCAACCCCTCAAACAAACAAACAACGACAGAAACAACAAACCAACCAAACAACCACCACACCACCATTAAAAGAAATTATTACTTAGGGTGCATTAAAATTGAAGCAATTAATTTCTAGACAAGTGTTTCCCAGCTCATCCATAATAACCACCAGGAAAACTACTTCTGTACTTCCATTTCTGCAAAGGGAAATCTTTTGCCCTGAAGTAGTCTGAGGACCTAGTGCCTAATAAGAAAAGATTTTTGAGAGCTGACATTCAGGTTTTTAGTAGCTCTACCAGAGTTGATAGTTGAATAAATATGTAAAACATAAGCCCACACTTGGAAGAAATAACATCCTTTATCAGGAAACAGAAACTGTAATGCCTGTTCTGTGTCTTCTTTACATCCTAAGCTCAGATCTGCATTTCCTCCTAAATCTGGTGTCTGGAAGTGTGTGAATACTCTCCCCTCTCTTGTTCCTGAAAACGTATTTGGTGAAGGCTAAATTAAAACCTTCCTTCTAGTTACATGAGAAACCTTCCTCTGTTGTACACAGACCTATTTTAAGCAGTGAAAGACAGAAAACTCTCATGACAGGTACACCATTGACAGTACTTGTAAAAATTCTCTTCATGGGAAGAAATCTTGAGACATGAGATTCAAAGAGCTTTATATTTTAGCTCTTCAAAGTGTTTGTCATTTAATGAATGCATATTTAGGGCCAAGTCAGGGACAAAATCCTAGTGAAATTTCAGTGGAGCTACACCTCTTGATGCCAGCTGAGAACAAAACCATGGCTGGGCTGGTAAAATACTGCCTGGGGAACCGACTACCATCCAGAAAAAAAAAAAAAAAAAAAAAAAAAGGAAAAAAAAAANAAAAAAAAAAAAAAGAGAATTACAAGGAGCATTTAGAGTCAGGACAGTGTAAGTAACTAGCAGTGCCTGTCCTTCCACAGAAGTGGTGTGACAGTGGCATTTTAGGGACATTCCCTGAAATCAATATCCATCTACACCCTTTTAAACACCTCCAGAATCAGAGACTTTGAAAAAGAACTATGAGCCTAACTTTTATTTCTGTTTTGGAAGTGATAGATGAGCTCCCTGCTGTGACATGCTGCCTCTGAATTGTTTTTTCATCTCTGCCAGTAAAGAACCATTGCTGGACTTTCTGTAGGGGGCAGTCTGAGCAAAGCTTTTGTTTTGTTTTCCAATAGGGAAAAAAAAAACACATTGGGGAAAACTGTTTTGCCAAACCAACACGTAGAACATTAATGATCAAGGTCCAAAATGCTTTCAGTGCTGGTTAACGAGAATTATTTTAAAATTTGTCTAGTGGAGCACTGAGAATGAGTCATGTAGAAATGAATATTTATGTTCCCTCTGACCTCAAATATTCGCGGCCTTGTGCAAGGTCACATAAGGAGACTGTGGAAAGCTTCCACACAACTTAGATGATAATTTCTCTCCTTAGTTTTCCAAGCTGTGCATGTGATATACACCACATGTTTTGTTCTTTTTTTTTTCTTTTTTTTTCTGCATACAGAAGCACATTAAGTTCTCAGAAAATTAATTGTATAATTATTTAATTGCGAATGACAATAACTGAAAATATATATGGAATGTTGGGGAAGGGAGACAAATTGCACGGGGTAGCATTTTGCTGCTGCTGGGGCTATTTTTAAATCTGGCAACGATTCTGTCACCATTACACACATTGTTTTTCCCAAAAAGAAATTCTGAACACAGCATAAAATTCCCAAAGATGAAAGATTTCAGAAAAGTAAAATGCAGAAGCGGCTGTCTAAGTTCTTGAAGTCTTTCTTGCATCTCCTAATACTGTTTCCCAGGAGTCACTGTCTCTTGTGTTATCCAGACATACTAAAGGTCTCAAAAATATTTCTTATACAAATACAGATATTAAAGAGTGTGATTCAGATCAGAAGGATTGGTGAGTCAGTCACATATGCGGCAACATGATGAAGCAAATTACAGGAAAAAACTGAAATGGCAGATGAGGAATTGCCTTAAAGCCTGAAAAAGAGAAACTCTGATCACATGAAGCATTGTGCTTTATACAGAGAGTTCTTCTGCCACTTGAAAATGTGGACTAGCAGGCAGAAATTAGGGTGATGAAATTCCAGTACCCAAGTATCCAGTATCTCTGGAATTGTATGCAGTTCTTAGCAGCAAAACAATAAACTTCAGGACACACAAACAAACCTGTCCTACTGCAGGATGAATCTTCAAATCCATGCCTCTGCCCGAGTAAGAACAAGAGCAATGCCACTGGAAAAAAAGGTTTTGGATCATTGAAACCCTATGAACAGCACATAAAAAAATCATATTGGTCAGAAAAAAATAGATGAGAGTTGAAAAGAATGGAAAGCATCACTTCATCTGTGCTAGCTTGGAGGACAAATGTGAAGATTTTTTAGTGATTAGGTCCCATTATGATTTTTCAGTTGCTGTGTAAACTGGGTCCAGAGGTAATAACTGAGTTTGTGCATTTTAAGTTTTAAATGAGCTTTTAAAGGCCAATAGTGATGAGTTAAATAGGAGCTATTGCTAGTAGTAGTAGCATTTATACCAACACAGAACTTAGCTCACCGCTGGAATAGACAGGTTAGGTGATGACTCTCTCTATTATTCAGAAGAAAAGATGAAACAACCTCAAGATACATCTTTGGTTTGCAGTTTTTGTGATTAAAAAAAAAATAAAAAGGCAAAAAAATTCTTAGAGAAAGACGAGGATTTGAGTGGGGTCTTCATTAGTACAGGTGAGTTTGACTGGTCTTCAGTTAGCAGCCCCGAGGGATAACTACACTCAACTGACGGCAATTTTCTGACTGCTCTCCTAAGAGCAACAGCCACAGATACTGATGCAGCTGTGGCACTACTCTTCCCCCTCTACTGATGTAAGCACTGCAGCAGCAGCAGCTCAGGGCTCTTCATGGTCATGCATGGACAGGAAGCCTTCTCTCCTTCCAACAACAAAACTTGAGATCTCTTATTCCCTGAATAAGTGCTCCTTACCTTCTCCAAGAAAAGACACACAGACAGACTAGAAACACTTTACATACTGAATTCAAGATTTGGGCCACTAGCTAGCCCTGACAAAGTTTGCTATATGGCATAAACCCCAGTTTTCTTGATAAAAGTCCTATTCCAGATGTGAAAATGATCTCTGGGAGAGGGAGTAGAGGAGGAGCCAAATGCTCCCTCTGCGGAAGTCTGAAACTGAGCTTCCACTTGGTGAGCTACAAAAGGAGGAGTTCCAAATGACTTATCTCAGGCAAAACATTTTTATGACTGCCAAAATGAACAAACAAACAAAACCCACAAAAAAACCCCCAAAAACCAACCAAACAAAAAAACCCCAAACCATTTAAAACTGTACATCATATCTATTAAAAATACTTCTGCTGTCCTACCTGTCGTAAGGCCTATGGCTATCTGCGAGAGGAATTCATGGTCTGCACTTTAGATCCAGTAAGAACATTTAATTCTAACAATCTGAGGGTTTACATATCTTTAGCTCTTTGCCTCCTTATCAATGTTCCCTCTCAGTGCTGTCTCTAAAGTATAAGGGCAGTGAAACTTTGTCTATATCAATTCCCACAGCTATCTATGATCCAACTGTCTCAGGACTCTCATTCACATTCTTGCTCTACTAGGCATCCTTGTTGATATCTATCAATCTCTACCAGCATAACAATTTCAAAAATCATGTATTTAACTTACACAAGTGATAGAGTTCTCCCACCTCATAAAAACTCTTAGCTGTAACAGCCACATTAATTACTGACAGGAGTAAGATCAACTTGACATTAACTTTTCTAAGAAGAATGCTGTCAAATGCTGACCTCCTGGAATCCTTGTTTTCCCTCCCTGGTTTCCTCCTGCCTTCAGCATCAGGTAATGTTACTTGCCATCAAAGATCCATAATACGAAATGGTGGTGATCCTGTAGGATGCTCCTGTGTACAGCAGTTCCCTGGGTCTGCTGGGTAGGTATTACTGAGTCTCCTTTCTTCACAGTTCCTTTTAAAGAACTCCTATATATTTGTAGCCATGAGATTATGATAAAGGCTTATAGAATTTAGGAAAATATACTGAACTTCTAAAATTGGGTCATTTCACTGAAATATACTTGTTACAGAGTTATCAGATCCATCTTCCAGGAAAATTGTCAGATCTCAATAACAGCACTTAGTCACTCTTTCACAGCATGACTCCCACTCTTAATCATCAGCAGTAAAGCTTGGGCTTGCTTGTTTCATCCTGCTAGAGAAATTATTAAACAATGTTATTTCAGCTGAGCAATATCTTAATGAGGAAACACTGCAAAATGGAAAACTAAACGAAATGTTTTCTAAATTAAACATTTTAATGCACAGAAGGAATGCTTCTAAATAATAATAATAAAAAGAGGCCCAAAATTCAAATCAGAAGGTACAGTAATTGCTTATCCATCCCTGCATATCTTTAACATTGAAGAAATAATAAACATCCTAAGACACTGAAGACCTACCTGAAAAGTGAAAGGGCAAAGTCGGTATTGTCATATGCTAAGGAATGTGACTTTGCCAGTTAATGTTCTTATCGTCCTGTCCACAGTCTAATTGGGAGCTTGCATGAATAGTTAATGGATGAGAATGGATAGCAGAGAAAGGCAAGTTAAGGTCTGTCACACTGGGATTTCTTGCTTTCAAACAGTGCCAGGCAAGACAGCATTTCGGCTGCCAGAGCTCCCCATGCAAGTCGTCTGCATCTGTGAGGATGGGGGGAGCATGCTGGTGCCCTAGGGCAAAATTTTACCCAGCTGAGGAAAACATAGATGGGTAGCTCATGCTTTCTGTAAGACATTTCCATATTGCTAGTTTTAATGAGGCAGTACCCAGTACCCCATACATGTTCTTGTGTCCCTCGACCATACAGGCTCCCTAACACTTCATCTCCCCATCCCTAACACTGAACAGATCCAGAACTTCAGCAAGGCTCTCACACAAGCGGATGTCCTGCTAAAGGGCTACTGCAGAATGCTCATAGTTTTGTTTCTGGAAGACATGGGACAGACAGACAGGATGGAAGAGGAAGGAAGGAATTTGGAGGGAGGGAGGGAGAGGGAGAGGGGGAGGGAGAGGGAGAGGGAATCTGGCAGAACACTAACACTGAGCAGAAGCAACATATATTCCAAGTTGTCTTTAGAGTGGGAAAGAAACTCTGGCTGCAGTTTGTGGAAATCAGATTGGGAAGACAGTGTGAACAAACTATAGTGTGCAATCTGAGTACTGTCACAGGAGTGTTGCTGTAAAAGCCAACAATGCAATAAACCTAATGCATCACACTGAAATGAGGACAAAATAATCATACTGTGTAGTCAGTCCCTAAATAATGTATAGTAGGTACTGCAAGAAACAAGGCTGAATTTGCAAACCATGTGGCTGTCAATTAGGCAATATATTAATATGGAATCATGAAATACACTGTTAGGCACAGATTCATTATTTTTGAAAGGACAAAAACATACTACAGTCTTGCCATTTGTGTTATTACAGGCATGGTTAATCTCTGATTTATATGGGGTTTGGTGTTTGAGGGTCTATAGTAAATAAGGAAGGAAAAGAATTATGGGGGTGCTGTAAAAGTATTTCAATTAACTTTTTATTGTTATATCTTAAAAATTCTAAGTCCTGTCCTTTATCCAGAATTAGATGTGCACAATAATTACCTTGTGTTTTACAGCATGCTCTTGTTTTTAAGAAATAAATGATGCTTATTTAAATGGACTTTAGGAGGGATTTATAAGCTTTGTTTTTATTAAATGTAACTGTGATTTGCTATGTGTACTGCTAACAGATGCAGTTGCTAAGACACTAGGCAAATAACCTGAAGTTGATTGCACATGTGAAAATTGATAGAGGCTGCGTTTTGTCATGAGTTTGTGCAGTTTGTAAAGATCTCAGGAAAACATTTTGAATGTTTAAATAGATATATCTTAATCTTTAAAACAGATAAAATCCACTGTGACCATATCCCTGCCTATCTGAAGTTTAAATGTTTAAAGTATTTCTGGGTTTCATCATAGAAAGCACAGATATGTTCTGAAAGAGAGACCACTGTACAACAGTTTTCTCCTCCTTCCTTTCCTCTCTGCAGGTGAGTGCTTTAAACAGTAAACCCCAGAGTTGTGTTCCTTCTCGCTCACTCCCATCTGTCTTAGTTTCCTTCCTGCAAACCCCACTCAGTACTTAAAGAAATAAAAAAGTCAGAAGCACCAGTACTGAGAACTGCAAAGCCTGAAAAGATGAAAGGTTTTTCCTTACAGCCTTTACTGAGGCTGTAATTGTAAACTGATCTTCCAAAGCATTAAAGGGAAAATGTTTGTTTTATCTTACATAGGTTTTCCTACACAAAGACATTTTCCCCTCTCCTTAGGTGTTCACAATCAGAAAAACAAGGGAAAAAAATAAATCCCAACTGCTATTTTCTGTACTGGGATTTGCATTCCATTTAGAATGTTTGCACTGGGCATGTTTAGACCTGCCCTTATTTTTTTCTTTTTAAAAAAGTTTCTCCACTTCATCTAAAGCAACATCATTCAGGTGTTGCATCAGTTCAGCACTAGGTGAATAAGCTAACTAAAATCTGACCTTCTAACTGCAGCAGCTGATCTAATTGATGACAAAAACATTTAACTCCTTCCCACCTAGCTTTCTATATGTTGCTAAAGGAGCAGTACTTGAAGATGGTTCCGTTTTGAATGCATAAGTGCAGCTTTAATAAGGTAGCAACACTCAGCAATGTCACCAATTTTAAGAATGGCTGTTCCAGATTTAATGCTTAGTACTTTATAGTTCTAATATGTTTAATAAAAATAGTTTAAATAATTTCAAGGAATCTAATACAGTAATATTTGCTTCCATTTACTTTCTGAAATTAAATACTGAATTAATAATGAAAAGTCATGAAAAGTCTTTGTCTCTATGCCTTATGACTAGATAGGAACAAACCCACTGCTGGATACTGTTTCCTTTTACAGGATTACAGCCTAAACAAGGATCTGGTCACAGTGATTAAAGGGTTTCTAAAAGTTACAACAAACACTGCAATCAGGAGTGAGATTAATTGGTAGATCAGCTACACACTGGGGCTGCATAGGCAAATCTGGCATAGGCAAGTCAGCCTCCAGTAGCAAAACAAAAGTATATTGCCTCTGGCAACTAAGTCGGGATGACTCCATTTACAGTGTCTGGAGCGAAACCGAATGCTGCCAAGAGATGCCAGACTGGGACACATGAGCTTGGCCTCCTATTAGTACCAGCATGCTAAGACAGAAGATGGTATGCACTAAGCAGAGTAAGGGAAAAGAAATACTGCTCCTCCCATTTCACAGACAGAGAATGCAGAGCCTATGGGAGAAACTGCCTGCATTTGCCTGCGGTGAGTGCAGCAAAAGCAGCTGCTTTTAGTTGCCAAACTAAATGCAGAATGGCATCGTGCCACAGGCGTCTCCTAAATTACTTTCTTAGGCAAAGACAGGAAAGGAATCCAGTCAGATGGCCTCCAAAGCCACTGCTTAACCACAGTTGCCTTTCCATTGCCCAATTTTCCCTCTTCCCCCTGCATCTTTTCCTCAAAGCCAATTCACGCACAGTCAAGGAAAAATGGACTTTGTTAAAAAACCATCCTGTGCAATTTCTTCTGTTTTTCTCACTTTTGGGGCACTGCAGTTGTGTGCTCGAAATTCTACTTTTATCAGATTCATCACCTTCAATCATGCTCCATTCGGCCCAGCAGCATTCCTCTAAACTCCTGAACAACATTTCCTACCAGTTCCTTTATATTCCACTGTGTGACATAATACAGATATTATAAACAACTTGCAATTACAGATAATTGGATAACATCCCCAGAAACCGATTAAAAATACATCACGCTCGGCAATTTCTTTTAGATATGAAGAGGGACTTGTTCTGCCATCTTACTTCACTCAAATTGTTTATGCATCTGTATACATATAGTCATGGATGGAACAGCAGTGGCTCTGAGTGATAAGCGCTGAAATTCAGCAGCACTGTCACTTTCTGAGCTGTGGATGAAAAATAACAAAGAGCATATTTGCACTCTGTTATGAAGTAATGAACACAATTAATTTCACATCTCACAGAATAGTACCTGTCAGAAGGTGCACTTGGATTTTTATTAAGTGCAAAATCCACATTTCTCGGTTTGTGCCTTTTAGGCATGCCAAACCACAGCATGGAGTTTATTGGGAGCTATGTTGGTCTATGAGAATCCTGCAGAAAGAAAGCATTTGTGCCTTTGGAGGGGAGGGTGGGGGAGGGTGGATTTCCTCCTCATTATTCCAGGTCTGATCAATTTATGTAAAGTAGACCATATTCTTGCCTCTTTCTTGCCCTCTTTTGATAGTGTATGTTTGTTTGGGACAGAGATGGAAATGCAAGTGTTTCTAATATTGCTTCTGCTTAGACAGACTCTGAAGTGTCTGACAGCTGAAGTCTGAGGTCCATAGTCACTGTAGTGTAATGTGTACCAGCCTATTGCGTGAGCATGAACAACTCTTGGCACCACTCTGCAGCATCCTCTTGGAGACTTCTGGCAGCCAGAGCATGTGAGAGTAGCTGATCTGGACAGGAATACTGAAGCAGCTCTTCTTGCACTCTCCTTTCTTCCCTCCTTCTCCTCCACTAAATGCTCTCAGCACAGAAAGTCCCTTGTATTCAGCCTAGGCTTTATGTTAATTAATTTTCAAACCACCAGACAAATGCAATATTTCAATTCCACCATTAAAAAAGAAAAGCATGATTATTATGAACTGACAATCAGCAACTAAATGCTTTGGTTCCTAGGGGAATATTCACTTTAATGCATTGTACTTGACCAGCATTTCTCTTTCTCTACACTTTAATGTGTTGATCATAAAACATCTACCAGAGAGGATACAGGTGCTTGAGACAGGAATAGGCAGGAGCCTGAACATTATATTTATTGGCTTGGCTGTTTATCCTCTAGGCTAAGGTCGCATGCATTAACCTAGCCACTTCCTAGGTTTATTTTAAGAGGAAAAATAAAACACATGCCTAGTAATTCCAAAATTTAAATGATTCCAGGTGTGGTGCTCAGTGATTATTCAGTTAGGCTCTTGTTCAAGCTTTTGGAAGATATTTCATTTACTGTTTCCGTGAGGCATTGATGACTTTCTTGCGCTATCTGTATGAGGAGGGCAGTGCTGAAGGCACCCTCTGTGGTGCCCTCTGAAATGGATGACACTTGCAAAGCTTACAGCTAATAGTTCCTTCACACATACGATACAATGCAGCTGGCTGCACCTCCTTTGACCTGGTATTACCAGGAGAGGCTCTGGCTCTGCAACTGAAGGCAAGCTGGTGGGACTGGAGAGAGGACCAGAGTCAGCAAAGACAACATCAAGGAGGATGGGCCCAGGTCATATTGAGGGGGAGCACTGCAATGCCTAGGAAGGCAGGGACATAGGTATGAGCGTGTTGATGAGAGAAAAAGGATGTGTTATGGAAGGGCTATGAGGAACATCAGGCTAAGCAGGTCAAGGCAGACCTCTTTCCTTCCCCTGAACAGACCTCAGCAAGTCGCTCAGCTGTATAGCAAAGGTGGCCCAGGAACAGTGACCAGGTGACAAAGGTCTGCAGTGCAATAGACAGGCTACATAGCAAGTAACTAGGAGAGGAGAAGCGGTAGAAACCTGGTCTTGATTTGAGCGGCTGAGCTATTGGTAGTAGAAAGGTAGGTGCTTTGCAGATGAACACATGGAAAGAAAACATAGGAATTAAGGGAAAGAAACGTATTTGAAGGGAGCAAGAATTGTAGCACGTGTTGATTTTCTAATGGAAAATTCATTAATCTATTTTATGCCTGCTCGGACTGGATGTTTAGAGGTCATTTAACACTCTACTAAACTATACCTCATTCAGCATTGCTCCTACTGTCTGTGTGGGGAGTATGCTGGCATCTGCTGGTCATACTTCCAGCCTTGCTGCCAGGGCTGCTCACTTGGAGACAGTTTCCATTAGGTTGCATTAAGCATCACTTCTGTAACTATCTTCATGTAAGAGAGCTGTACCTGAGTGGAGAAAGAGAGTGGAACATGGAAAATGTCAGAGGAAAGAAGAAACATTTTAAAGAAGGCAAGATTATGGGGTCCACAGAAGCATGAATAATAGTGACATTTTGTTTTCTTTGTATAAATGATTTCTTGACTAAGGCAATTCCACCAAGTTCCCTGGGGCTGTATTAATTCTCCATTTCTGTCACCAGCCTCCAAATGTATTTGTGTAAGTCACATCATCTTTGAAAATATATAAAATATATGTATTAGTTTCTAGAAACAAAAATATGATCACCAGAGTTTTCTCCTCCCAAATCCAAACCTCGCTGCCTTCCTGAGAGTAAATCTGGTTTTGAGATTTCAGTATTCTGAAAAGTACTGAGCAAAGCCTGAAATCTGAAATCCTCCCCTTGCACCCTTGAGATGCATGGGGCCATCTCTTCTTCACAACTCCTGGCAATAAAGGAAGTACTTACACTGGTTTGCTGCTTTTGCTCTAGTGGACAGAGCCTTCTCACAGCCATCCTCTGAAACACAAAGCGTGAAAGCAAGTTATGTCTCCTTAGGCACAGCTAAACTATGTGACATAAGTAGAGTTCATTTTGTCTCTGATTTTCATTTATCCCTATTAAAAATGCCACTTGATTCTATTTTGCATTCTGAAGCAGTCATGAGGATGGGACAGGGTTTGTGGTTTATTCAAGCAATTCACTGATCGCACCATCCCGGGCAATGCAGCCTCATTGCACAGCCATTCATTTGACCTGTAGTGAGTTCTTTGGGTTTACTTCTTTTTCAGAGGTCAGTAAAACTCGTTTTCTTTGCTCACCAGCAGAAAAACCTTACCTAGCAAGATACCCAGGCTCAGAAAGAGATCTGTTGTGCCATTTCAGAGTCCTCCATGAAGCTGTCCATCTGCCAGGCCAGAGCTCCTGGTCAGCTGGCTCTTTAATAGAAGAGATCAAAAGTTTGGCACAATCTTTGTCCCTTTTTGCCTTCTGTCCAGCACAATTGGTCAATCGTATAAGAAACAGAAAATATTGNCCCTGGAGGTGTATAAAAGGAGTCTGCATGAGGCACTTAGTGGTTTGGTTTAGTTAATTAGAAGGTGTTGGATGATAGGTTGGACTCAATGATCTCAAAGGTCTTTTCCAACCTGGTTAATTGTGTGATTCTGTCTTTCCCTGATGCATCAAGACTATTTCCCATGGGCTGGAAAGTTGCAGGAGAAGCACGATGCCACCAGGTGATCCTTCCAGAGTGAGGCAGCTTATCTGGTGCCCACAGTAGCAGTTACAAGCCACATTTACTCATGAACATTCAATACCACTACTTAAACATAGCAATGCTGCTTTGGATTATATCCCATACATAGAGGTTCCTCAGGCTTGCAACTCCCCAGCAGGGGGATTCCTCACTGTTTATATTACTACCTTTCTCCAGGGATAACCATCATTGCTACAGTTTAAGGGTTTCACCTGTGGAACCAAAACAAAGCATGTTGAGCTATTAGAGAATGTCAAGAACAGAGAAAAGAGCAGCTGTTTTCCTTTCTAGGCCAAGATAAGAATCATATTTTTACTTTCAGGAAATGAATTTAATGTCTAAATACCAAAGGACAGCACGAATATTTTTCTGACCAAAGGCAAGCTAAATATCCTTCAGATGTGGTAAACACACTGATTATTACAGGTAGTCTCAGTAATCAGTATAGAGTCATCTTAATTTTCTCCCCGGAGCAAAAAGAGCTTTATTATCTGTAGTTGAGACGGAGTTTGTTGAAATGCAACTCAATAACTACTGAAAGAAACAGGCCAAAAAGTGAATGAATCTAGGGGAAGGAGCTGAAATAGTGAGATACGACATGAAGTGTGATTAATGACACCGAGGGAAATATAAAATAACATGTTTCCCTGGAAATGGGCTGTAAGTGCACAATGTCTGCACAATATTGTGCATCTGCAGTTCTCTGTCCTGCCACCTAATATCCAAATTGTCTGCCAGTATAAACACAGCTGCTAAATGTCTTCTACAACTGCAAAAATAATGAATCTCTCTCTTTCTTCCCAGCTATTGAAGTGTATTTTTACAGAGACAAATGCAATGTTTACCCTTGTTCAGCAGAAGACAATGTCAATGTGCAACATATATGTCTTATTAAGACACATTCGGATTCCAGTATCATAGATCAAAGAGATGGGATAGCTGTTTTACGGTATCCTTAGATGAGTTGACATTTAATGGTTTTGGCCTGAATAACTTCTCATCTGGTTTCTGCATAGACTGATTTGCCTACCCATCAGTACGGAATCACTGCTTCAGTTGTTTTTAACTCAGGCTACAACTTTACTGAATCTAGCAGGAGGGTGAGGGAAGGATAAGAAATCTCTTTCATGTAAATTCTGCTTTCCATATTGTGGATTGGCATCTAGACCCTGCTGGCTGAGGACTGTGATAGGTTTCTCCCCAGCCTGGAGACACAGTTCTGCAGCAGCCCGGGGTGTGGGAGAGTCCAAGTAGCAATTTTCATATTAGAATACTAGTCTGGACTGCAAGAAGTAATTTAAGATAATCTGCTATGTTGCATTTACTGAAACAATTTCTCTTCAGAAAAATATAACTAAGGAAAACCCAAGTAAAATGGAAAATGATAGGATTTTCAAACTCTGCTTCATCTTTGCCTAAATAACAAGAACATAAATGGGAATAATAAAAGAACTTGAAAGAAGAAAAAAAAAAAAAAAAAAAAGAGAAATAGGGCTCAATAACCTTAAGAAGGGTACCAATCTATTTATATGCTTCCTGGAATGCTTAAAACATTTGGCCTTACTGGCCGCAAGAAACCACTTTTGTTGTGCAAAAGGTTTCGCACATGAACTGAAGCCAAAAGTTTTTTTCATGGCACTGTGGGAAGAAAAAACATTATTGTACAGTTTTGTGGACTACAGACAGCAATGAGTCTATAGACCTGCCTGGTAAAAACTTCCAGAATGTCAGCAAAAGCTGCCACTCCCCACAGCCTCCTTCAAATCACCGCCTCGAAATTCAGCTCTTTTGTTATACGGAGAGAAAACTGGCAGTTATGATTAAGCAAGTGAGCAAAGAACAATTACTACTCTGGATTAACTAAAAAGCATGGACTCACTGTTGGTTTTTATCAGCCTACCCCTCCCAGCCTGTACTCCATTTTTATTTTATCCAACTTCTGATACTCATCGGCTGACATTCCGTGGGGCAAGGAATCTGTTTTTCTCTGGACCTGTACACAAACTAGCTTCAGACCACCTTTCACTGGCCACTGCCTGAAACAGAGATATCAAAGACTTATAATAAACAGAAGATGATTTTTTTCCTGTCAGAAAGCAAGATAGATTCATAGATTATAATAAATTTATAGAAGCATCAACACTTTACATAAAAATTAAGATTGGAAATATTCGATTGGTCAGACCATCATGATAAGGAAGAAGATATAACTATAGTCCTTTGCTGGAGCTTCCAAATAGCTTTCTCTACTTAGATTATTTTTCTACACATTTCATTGTAGATGTTCCTAATTTATTACCCTGTCAGGCAGAGCACAGCTTTTGGATATCACCTTGCCAGTGGCCACTCATGACCTGTAGTTGTGTTTGATGTACTTCAAATTTGTAATGTGGATCAGAGTGGCATGTTGGGCAGAGGGAAGGGTCTATGAATATCCAGGCTGTCTTTACAGTAGGTAAATAAGCATCCTGAAGTACTCACTCTGAACATTACAGCTATAAGAAAGCAAACTGAAGTGCAACCCAGCCTGAAAACAAACTGAAGTGGAACCCAATCTTTCTTGCTGCTAGACTGTAATGCACAGTTAGATATCAAAGTCCCTCCTAGTTGGTTAGGTATGAATTTGAACTCCAAGGCTTTTTATTTCTGCTCGTTAGCTTTGTGAGTGAATGCTAGAGCCCAAAGAAACAGTTGCTTCTGCTGAGACGCTGTATTTGCATGCTGTTCTCATCCTCTGGGCTGGCTCTGAGGAGAAGCCTCAGCATGAACACAGCAGTGCTCTCCCAGAGCAGTGTGGCTGTGGTTGCAGCCTCACAGGGGTGGAATAAGGTCATAGTGCTATGTACAGCTGTTGATTGTGCTAGAGTAAAGGCAGGCTAATGCCTTGAAATTCTGTGGGTTGGTCCTATCCCACAGTTATTCTGGCAAAAATCTCAACAGGAATTTCATTACAGTAGTAATATGGGCAGAGGTGGGCACAAGATACAGTAAGAATAGACATGCTTCCAGACAGGGTTTGCACAAAAGCAGGTAGGAGAGATAGCAGGGCATAAAGAATGCAGAGGTGAAAGTCCTGGTTCACAGATTCTGTCTGGAAAACTGACAATTGAGAAGCAGTAAGGCACCAGAAAAGAGGCAGAATTGAGCTCTCACTTTTATGTTAAAAAAAAAGGTATTATACCATATCATGGAAAACTAGTGAGGATTGTCAATCTTTATTCACTATAGATTTCCCTTGATCATTTCACTTAAAAAACATCCCAAACCAACCAACAAACAAATTTCCCACATGAAATCTGCTACGAATCTGCTAAAATACATAGCTTTTCATAAAAATGGGCAAATGTGACTGCAAAATGCCAAGGTAACAAAGTAGTCTTGGATAAGGACTCAGGTCACTGGGAAGGCACTGCTTACTATGAAAAGCCCTTGGATGATGCTGGGGAAAAGCTTGCCAAAGTGCACTGGAAAAAAATGAAATGGTCTGATCATTCCAAGAGATCAGTGTGTGCAATTCACAGTCACTTCAGTGTGAGTTGCTCATAGGTGCTACCCTGTGATGGCTGAGCTTGTGGGATTTTAAAGAACTGCATACAGAAACCCAAACCCTGCAAAGATCTAACTCTGTTTCCCCTGAAAGACTGCAAGAAAGAGAAAGAAAAAAGTAAAGGCAGCAGTTTTCACCATTAACTGTCTTCTTCCTGCTGTAACAACATCTTTCATGTTGCCAACAAAACAAATCCGAATGATCACCACAAGCACACACCTCTCAGGAAGAATGCCCTCGCTGCTACCATCAAACATTTGATGTTTTTTTCAGTGCTGAAATTATTCCTGCGTCAAGTCCTGGAATTACAGCACGACACCACCCTGTCTGTGGTTGCAGACTACACAGACAAAGCCTCGAAGAGATTGCTGCTTGCTTTCTGTGGTGAAGTAAGGGTGGAATGGAGCTCATGTCATCCTCTGCTTCCCCACCCCTTGCCACAGATTTGCCCTCCTGCGAGGAGCACGGCAAAGCCTTCCAAACCCCAGGGTTGCCAACTGCCATGGGGATGTGCATGCAGCTCCTTCTCCAGCCAGCCTTCCTGCAGCCTGTCACCTTTCTCATATAGCCTCAAGACACTTTAAAGGACAAAACTCTGGATAGGATACCTTCCATAATAATAAAAAATAGGAATATCAGTGCTTTTGTGAATTTAGGTCAATGCATCACCCTTAGAGTGCATTATAAATTGATCAGAATCACAGCCCAAAGAAAATTTTATTCCCTGGCATCAACTTCTTTAAGCCATGCTACAGATCTTTAGCAGGATTTAAACTCCAGATTAAGTATTGATTGAGTTTGAATAAATTTTAAATGTCATAGCCAGAAAGCTGGGCTAAGACTAGTATAGATGGTTTCCCTTTACCTCCTTTCCCACCTCAAATATTAACAGATGTATTCACTGTATTATAACTGCAATGAGCAACTAATTAAAAATTGTATACATAAGTAAGCAGTAATTTAAGCAGCACCTTCACCTATCTGACACAGGAATGAACAAAAATTATAAACTAGGTCCAGAATAAACATACCAACTTAAAGGATTATGTGAATAAAAATAAATTCCTCAAGAGTCAGCTACAGGGGGAGAGTAAATGCAAACCTGCAGCTTATAATAACATCTGAGTACATTTCAGGTGCTTTTCCCCCTTTTTAAAAAAATACCTCTGTAGTGATGGCTACCAACAAGCTGTAGCACAGTGATACACCCTTCTGTCATGTTCAGTAGCATCAGCTGCTTGTGTATCCAGCACATTATTTCTGGACGACTAACAGTTGAGCATATCATTTTAAACTATATTTAACAGGCAATGAAAACTCACATAAACAGGTATTCAAAGGGTAACTATGATACAGTTAGCAAAGCCAGCTGAGAAACAAAACAGGCCTAAAGTTTACGGAAAAGAAAACAAAAACTATCTGCTGCACTGCTAAAGGAGGACAAGAGGACACGTAAGGACATATAGTTTTGTGTTT
The DNA here is from genome assembly GCA_013399775.1 of Semnornis frantzii. NCBI lineage: Eukaryota > Metazoa > Chordata > Aves > Piciformes > Ramphastidae > Semnornis > Semnornis frantzii. Next base: position 3,302 of record VWYK01085564.1, on the reverse strand, counting down.
GACCTATTTTGGTTGATTTAATTTTCAGATTTTGTAAGCCAAGCTCCAGTGAGTTCCTGAGGAAAAAATTCTAACTGGCATTTTACTGTGAGTCAAACCTCACACAAAAAGTGCTTTGTGCATCGAGATAACATTAGGAGCTGTCTGGCTGCACATACCAAAGGACCAGTCTGTACAAAGAAAAATAGAGCTGTAATGGACTTTTGCTAGTAATAATACATTGCACTTCTCTAGTAGGTTTCAGTTTGAGATCTCTCAGTGTTTTGCAGCACGTGACAATTAAGCTGAGCTTAATTGTCAGGTGGAAAACAATTATTGCACTTTTACTGGTGAGGAAACTGAGGAATAGAGACACTGAAAGACCTTCTAAGATCTTATACTCAACAGGGGCTCAGCGCACAATCACAAATGGCAGACAGTGTTTTAGAGCTCCACTTCAGCAGGGACACTAATCTCCATTTCCAATCTTGGACTAATATTTCCCCAGCTTCATCAACAATAAACCACACATTTTCCTTTAGGGGTAGCTTGTTTCCTATTGCTGCTCCTACCAAGCTGACGACAGGAACATTCATTCATTCTTTTGGTGGAAGTGCAGACAGCTTGTGGTATGGTAGCAGTTTAGATAAAGTCCACTTAAAGATGGAAAGAGGGACTGGAATGGTGCATATCACTGTGTTGCATACAGGCAGATATTCAGGGCGACAAACCTGAGTCTGGCTGATGCGGTTAGCAGTTGCCCATCTTAAAAGCAAACCGTAGAACTTTACCAGCAGTCTCATCCACTGAGTTGGATCATGATAATCTTTTCCCTTCTAAGTCATTTGCTCTGAATAGAAGATGACAGATTTGAATTTGACTGTTCTAGTCACTGGTGAACAGCTCTAATATTTGCTGCTTGCTTTCCATCCTCTGCTAAAAAAGATGTGATTTTTTTTTCCCCTGAAAAATATAACAAATGAGTGATTTTCCAAATGGCTCTTTTTTTCAAGTTAGACCTCATGCTACGGTTAGAAGAACCAAACCCTTGATTAGTAAAATTAAGAAGCAGTGGAGTTAGATTTTTTCAATGCAGTACATTTCCAGCTGCCTACACCTGGCTTAACTATCACTGAAATTTTCTCGGTATTTAACCGCAGGGAAGCCAAGCTTCTGTCTGACCAAATACCACTTCTAGTCATACTGGTACATGCAAGTGCATTGCTGCAAGGGTGTATCCAAAGGCCTCCAGGGATTAGCACAGAAATGCCATGAAGCTGAGCATTCTGCCTAAGCCCCATCTGTGACCAGCGCCATATATTCGCTCTCTGTATGTGGCAGCCCCGCATGAAATTGAGAAGTGATGACAGAGTGGCGAGGGATGGAGTTCAAAGATCAGGCAGTAAACAGGACAGAATTACAATTATACCTGTTACATCACAGGAGGAGGTAGGATGTTGCCTTTTCACTAGAACTTCTTTCACATTAATTGAGAATCACTGCTTTAACATGGCTCTCTGGGAGTATGTGAGGGACCTTCTTGTGATCTGGATGTAACTGGTTATTCTGTGAGGATGAAAAAGACAAAAGACTCAAGTTTGGTAATCCACACTGAAAAAAACCTAACCCTATGTGACTTATGCTAGTGTATGGTAGATACTTCAGTCAGAGAACAAGGCTCAAGAGTCACCTGCATGCATTTTCCGTACATGTGCCAGTATGAGTCCAAAAGCACTCAGGGAGACACAAAAGGCATGTGGTTAGTAGCAGTTGCAGTGCTAAGCTATTAGAGACATGGTTGAGTGGGCTAAAGATGACTAGGTCTTTTGTGGTTGTAGACTGTGTATTTAGTGATTTCTAAAAACTGGTGTCTTGTTACTAAGAAACCTCTAGTTTTTGAAAGTTCAACAGCATAACATCTCACTTTCTTCCTATTCTTTAAGGGTATTTACAGCCTTCCAAAGCTTTGCACAAATAATTGATGTAATGTGTAAAGTCAATCCATGCAGGAGTCATTGTACCACACATATCTTATACATTAAAAGTTACCCTTTTCCATGCATTTATGATTCCAATCTGGTAGCTTTATATTTATGTTCTTATTTGTTTTAAACTAATTAAATTTTAGATTTATAAAATGATGAAGACTATGCAAAGAACTATGTGATGATGGCTGCTACATCTGAAAATTCTTCAGGCCAAAAGCCTGGCAAGAATCTGAAGGGAAGTGTTAAAGCAACCTGACAGAAATCCCCTGCAGTGCTTAAGAAAAAAAACCCCAGCTCTCCCTCCTCCTAGCTAAACCCTTAAACAAGGTCAATGCACTAAAAGGCTCTGGAAGTAATTTTTTATAAATAAATATCCTCGGGAATTAGTGTAGCTAGTGCCACAGTCAAATCTCTGAAATAGAAGTAGTTAAGGGTATGCAAGCAATTCTTTTACATGTTAGGGATAGAAGCCATCAGTCAATGCAGGCCTAACTACATACTACAGAAGAAAGTAGTATTTTATTTTTCCTCAGGAAGAAAACTTTGATCATAAGCTTGAATCAGCAAATAGTTTAAGCACATCCATAATGTTGAACCTGTGAACAGTACCACATCTTTTGATATGCTATAGTCACTGACCTCTGAATGGGCAATGTGGTCCTAACAAGGGAAGTCAATGTTGCAGCAGTAAACCCAAGAGTCTCCCAAATATGAGCTAATACTGAGACATCGAGGCTTTGGTGGCCACTTTGCTGACCACATTCAGGCTCTGAGACATTAATCTCCGATAGACTCCTGCCTATTATGGAAAGTGCCCTTTTTACCCATCTGATCAGCTCAGATACTGCATTACTGCACAACAGTAATTAGTTTTCCTTTAAAAGGGATCAAAAGTTCTAATTTCCTATGACTGCAATCAATGGCAACCATTTCCCTGGTCAACAGGGCATGAATTACACAAATACTCACTGTAAATCTAACTAAAATAACTGAAGAAGGATGTTTCCAGGCTACAAAAAGCTACGCTCTTTCAGCAAGGATCTGCTAGTCAGGGAGTTTACATATTATTTTGTGATGTCAGTGGGAGGCTTTGACCTAGCTTAGATCAATTTTTTCAACAGTATTTCAACCCCTCCATCTTCCACTTAGAAGAGTATAGAAGAAAGGGGATCATGAAGTCTCAAATCCATTTACCTTCACTGCATCTATGACATTGTTCCCTAAGCAGTAGCAATCTCCTACATTGAGGAAACCTGCACAGGTTTCTCATAGGTGAGGCACAACATGCAAGCCAGAATGTGAACACAGCAGCCAAGAACTGGAAGAAATAAAAGA
>VWYK01085562.1:2604-20491 GCA_013399775.1 Semnornis frantzii | reverse complement strand
GGGCGGGGAACTCCCAAACCATCACAGCTGTTTTTTCAAGAAACCAGATTCAGATCCTTCTCAGAGATGACCAGTGAAAGGACAAGAAGCCACAGGCAGAAGTTACAAGAAGGAAAAGTCTGATTAGGTACAAAAAAAAAAAAAAACAACTTCTTTATGCAAAAGATGGTTAAACACTAGGACAAAAGTCCAGCAAGACTGTGTGTAATGTCCATTCATGCCTGGACATGGCCCTGGGTAATCTCCTCTAACTGGATCTCTTTTGAGCAATCGGTTGGACCAGATCACCTCCAAAGATCACTTCCAACATAAATTCACCAGTGATTTTATGATAAAGGAAAGAAAGAAATGTGGTAGATGTAACACACTCAGTATGACCTCTCCATCAGTCTATTCTGGTGGCAAACTCCAAAGTTTCAAATCACTACATCAAAAACACAACACCCCTTCACAACAGACAAACAATATAGAGCTACGAAATGTCAAAATGGTTTCTCTAATCAAAGGTTATAGTTAGACTGTTAGTGTATTTTTTTATATGTACTCCTGCTGTCTTACCTTGAGGAATATTACAGTCCCTGGTCTTAATGACACCCCTCTTAATGAGTAAGCCAATGGGGATGTTCCATCCAGCAGTTCTGCCCAGCCCCGTGTGGCAAGACTTCTTCCCCTTCAGGTCATTGATGGTGAAAGCATTGGATGGATTTCGTTTCACCAACACCACAGCATAGTATGCATTGCTGCTGTCATCAGCTTGCAGAAAGAAAACAAAATGCATTACAGCTTCCCTCAAGCATTCCTACTTAATATCCATCTACAGATCCATTATGCTTCCATTGTGCCAACGTCAGCTGCAGCAACCATCAGCTGGTTGGGGATGATGAATGCACCTTTGATTATCCTTCACTTCTACTGCTTCACAATGCTGCCTTCCCTTAGAACCTGTACACTAGTACTGCTGTGCACTTGAGCTGAATCATCTAGAGATGAACCTGAAAATGTTTTTGTTAACATCAGCTCTTAAAAAAACATCCCTCTGAAAAACAACACTTGGGTCAGTATTAACTTGACAAAACTATTTGAAGAAGTTATTTTGATGGAAAGACTCAAACCTGTATTAAGGTTTCCATCAGTTTTGCAGGACACTGAAGGTCTGCCTTAGTGACACAAGGTCCACAAGTCCTCTTCTCATGAGTGACTTTGAAGCAGTCACACTGCCTGGAAGAATTTTTTTCTGTGGGATTTCTGTAGTTTTGCTAATGGTAAAATTATTTTGATTTTCTGAATATTTTTTTTCTCCATTGTAAATATTTTTCTACAGAATTGAAAGGACAAATAAAGAGATCAAGAGTCAAAACTGGCAAAGACTCAACCTGGTTCTGCAGCAGGACAGAAAAGTTGCCAAGAGTTCACCGTAGGAACCCATCCCGTACTTATTTCCTCCTCTATCCATGATGTGAAGATGATAATTGTCATTCCTTTGGAAACAGCCTTCACAGTAGAACTAGGGAACAGCCACTGTGTTCAAACAACAACCTGGAAAAATAGAGTCTATATTTGTTTCCTGACCTTCTTACCAGAATAACTTTCTCCAGCAGCAGGTACAAGGCCATATGTCTTCCCAGCTGTGTAAATATCAGCTCCACCCAGAACTACAGCATGACTTTCCTTTTTCTGGAAAAAAGAAAATAAAATTTAGGATTTACGTGAAGGAAAGAAAAAGGGCAAATACCTTCCTTGCTACAGTGATGACACTTCTAGCATGATGCCTGCTCCATCTCAAAGGGCAAGTCTCATAGAAAATGGGCAATATGCTGCTACAGACCCTTCCTCAAACCTCATCAATGAAATGAGGACAGGAGATGTCACACGCACAGGCTTGAGCTAGACGGGCAACAACTTCCTCATCACAACTGAAGGTCATCATGATTCAGGCCCATCTGTACTGTGAGCTACAGGTGACCATGAAATCCGGCATTCCTACTGGTCACCTAAGTGTGTGTATCTCTGATCCCACCTATCCTGCTAATTTGGCTTACTGCCCAAGGATTGGAGCAGCCTACCTGGATCAGCTCCATGCAGTCTTCCTTCGTCTTGGCTGAAATACACTGAATTGTTGGGCTCAAATTCTTTCGCTTAAAGGCAATGGCCATTTCCCCACATTTCCAGATCTCCTCAGTGGACACGACACACCAGTTCAGGCTTTCTGGCAGCGCTGCACGAAATGGGAAAGTAAACACCAAGCTGGCTTTCTCTGCAATAGACAAGGAGGTATATACACTGCCCAATGTCACATTTCTAACAGCATGAATGGTACATATGTTTACTTTGGGGTGTCTCAGCATCTCTCTGAGTCTGAATGACACCTGATTAACAGCGACAGAGCTCTCCAGATCACTTGTGTGTCCACACTGCAAATCCATTCATAGCAAAGGAACAAAATATCCTACAATTGCTTGCCATCAAGCACGGCCGTAACGTGTCATCTGAGGGCAGCAAAACACCAATCTGAACCCAGGCTTCCTCCCACCTGACAGTCACTGAGCAACACCCAGAAAAGTCTAGGAAGTGGGAGGCTTTGTCACAGCACAGAGCATGTCTGGGAGGTTCAGTTGCCATTAAGCTTCTTAAGGCAGAGATTCTTACAATCTCTGTTTCTGACTTTGCCTGAAGACTCATCTAGTGATTTCTACATTCTTTCAACAGTAGAAGAGACAGTTAATACTTCAATTTCTGGATTTCTGGAAGAAATTCTCTGCTAGGAACCCATCTATCCATGTCTTAGAGACTATCTGAGGAGTCACACAGCAAGACGCTACTATTCCTCCTCATTAGCAGGTAAGAAACGTGAGTACTAAGTAGCAGCAGCAGCTTACCAGAGCAATGTTTCACAGACAGCAGGAAGGGTTAAAAAAAAAATAAATCACAGAATCAAGCAGGTTGGAAAAGACCTTCAAGATAATCAAGTCCAACCTATCACCTAACACCTTCTAATTAACTAAACCATGGCACCAAGTGCCTCATCCAGTCTCCTTTTAAACACCTCCAGGAATGGTGACTCCACCACCTCCCCAGGCGGCCCATTCCAATGCCAATCACTCTTGCTGTAATGAACTTCTTCCTAACATCCAGCCTAAACCTGCCCTGGTGCAAATTGAGGCTGTGTCCTCTTGTACTGTCTCTGAGTGTCTGGCAGAAGAGACCGATCCCCAGCTGGCTACAACCTCCTTTCAGGTAGTTGTAGAAAGCAATGAGGTCTGCCCTGAGCCTCCTCTTCTGCAGGCTGCACACTCCCAGCTCCCTCAGCCTCTCCTCACAGGGCTGTAATCCAGCCCTCTCACCAGCCTTGGTGCTCTTCTCTGGACATATTCAAGCACCTCGACATCTTTCTTAAATGGAGGGGCCCAGAAATGGACACAGCACTCGAGGGGTGGCCTGACCAGTGCCGAGTGCAGGGGCAGAAGGACTTCCCTGGTCCTGTTGGCCACACTGTTCCTGATACAGGCCAGGATGCTATTGGCATTCTTGGCTACCTGGGCACAATGCTGGTTCACTTTCAGTTGGCTGTTGACCAGTACCCCCAGGTCCCTCTCTGCCTGGTTGCTCTCCAGGCACTCTGTCCCCAGAAAATGCCTGCATCTTATTACATGGTGTGCCAATATGCACAAGAAAGTATTCTGCCAAGTGGTACTGGCTGTAGGTCAAAAAGTGACCTCCATGCTGAAAGCTTAGACTAGGCATCTTGTCATAACCCTCCAAGAGTCAGAAGGCAATAAAGCAATTTAAGAAAAGATGGTCTTTGTTGTCACCTACTTTCGTTCATGGTTAAGAATAGGAATCTAGAGGCTACTTACTGTTGGGGTCGCAGCTCAGGGCTTGCACGGCATGAAGATACTCTTCACCCAGCCACGTCTGGTAGTTCTGGGCAGTGACTGCAACAAGCCCTGTGGTGGAGTCTCTGAACAGAAGATTCTGGGCACCGTAGGCTGCAGAGTCAAACATCTGAAACTTGGTACCTACCCCATTAAACCTTTGCTGTAATGCCAATGAAAGAAAAAAAATGCCCGTCACACATCCTGTCTGGGATGTGTGACAGCCTGCACAGCCTTCAGATCCCACTGAGCTGAAGGTACCCACATATCCTGTCTTCAACTCAGCTAGATGAATGGGGGAACTCCACTAAAATGCAACACATAGATGGAAAAACAATGTCCTACTTGTCCCTGGTTGAGAAGCTGGAAGACAACAGCCCCATCCATGTCAGGCCGCACCACCACAGCGCGAGCTGGGACCCTGGCCAGGTGGCAGTTTCTCCACTCGGTCACCTCAGCTCTGCTGCCGTTGCGGCACAGAAGCTGGAAGTCCTGAGAGCGAAGTTTCTGGGCCCACGAAGAAAGACTTCTCCCTGAGATCAGACAGAACATGTTATGGAACAGACATTAGGTGGAGCTGATGCTTCTGGTTCCATGTCTTCTCCAAGCATCGCAGGCACAGGCAGAGCAGAACACACATCTGAGCATCTCTGACCTACTGCTGACTGCAGAACATATCTCATGCACCTATCCTTTAGTCTTGTATTTCTGGTAAGAAAATCAACTGTTTCACACTTGCAAGATGTACTGAACTGTACTTGGGTCTGCAGCACCCTCAACTCTAGGGTCACAGGTAATTTTGTGGGTTTGTTTTATTTTTCCTGTAAATTACAGTCAGGCAAGCCCATGATATGAAAGCTATGTTATACTCAAGGTGCCGGATAGGACAGGCCACATCTTATTAACTTCCTGCTGTTGGTCCTTGCTAAAATCCCTCAGTAGGCAGCCCAGATTTAGAGCTGTTTAAGTTCTTTCCTATTGTGCTGGTTTGAGGTTAATTGGAATATTTTAATGAAAAAAATAGATTATAGGCTGTGAAAAGAAAACAATGGTGATGTCTGCTTCACTCATAGGTTTCCCAAGATGTATAAAAACACGGACACGAACATAGATAGGAAAGAAAGTCTCTCTCTCTCTCTGTGAGTCAGTTTGTCTTCTGTCTTTCTGCTGTGTAACCCAACTAATCATTCTGCTTCCGACTCCCCTGGCCGATCCTCCAAACTCACCTTGCATGTAAGGCAGACCCTGGGTAAGGTAAAGGGTTGGAAAGAAGGTGGAAGGGTGATTGGGAGCCCCTCTTAGGGTTTCTGATTTCTGGGAGGAGTATTGTGTTTTTGTATTATCTTTAACTTGTATATTTCTGTAAATATTCCTGTATATAGTTTATATATCTGCTTGTATATTGTGCTAAGCTGTAAACAGAGCTTCAGTCCTTAACTTCCAGCTGGCTGAGTCTAGTCTGGTTGATTTTACAAAGAGTGTGTGGGTGTGGGGGTAACTCTCAAACCATCACACCAAGAAGCTTAAGACTCCACTTCTAATGTTTACTGAAACTGTCAAATATTTAAAAAGAAAAAAAAACAACCCACGACAAAGACAACAGAAAATCACCTGGACACCTCCATCTCCTGATGCACACAACTGTGGATACATCTGGGTTTGCTGCTCATCACAGAATAGAATCATAGAAAAGGTTGGAAAAGACCTCTTGAGGTCGAGTCATACCATCGACTATGGCCATTAAGCCATGTCCCAGAGTGCCACACCTACATGGTTGTCTGAACACTTCCAGAGATCGCAACTCCACCACCTCCATGGGCAGCCTGTTCCAATGCCTGACCACTCTCAGAAAAGACATTTTTACTAATATCTAATCTAAATCTGCCCTGGCACAACTTGAGGCCATTTCACTTAGCCCTATCATTTGTTACCAGGGAGAAGAGACCAACAAACACCTCACTCCAGCCTCCTTTCAGGTAGTTGTAGAGAGCAATAAGACCCCTCTTCAGACTCCTCTTTCTCCAGACTAAACAATCCCAGTTCCCTCAGCTGCTCCTCATAAGACCTGTTCTCCAGACCCTTCAGCAGCTTCACTGCCCTTCTCTGGGCAGTGAAATTTCTCAGCAACACATGAGAAATTAGAGACATTTTAGAAATTACAACAATTGTTTTGATGATCTCTCAATTCAAAATAAACCAACATTTGACATTTCGCTGTCATTGCAGATACAGTAGTTCAGGTCTTGCAGCCACCACTGAACAAGCTTCTGGATGACTCACCATCTGTATTTTCAGGCACCGTGCTGTGCTTCATGAAAGCGACTTCCCCAGCACGTTCAGCCAAACACCTAAGAGATACAAATCCAGCACAAAGATGGGTTACAAAGCACAGCCTTCGTGCACTGGACACTGCCAGATGACAGCCAGAGGGCTGTGCACTATGTTCCATCAGCCACAGACACTGACCTATTTCTTCCTGCTAGAGTTTTGCTCAAGGCAGAGACTAGTGGCTGTTCGAGCATGAAGTAAACTATCACTGTCACTTGGTGAGCATGGACAATGTGTTCAGCGCTGCCTGGGACAAACACCATGACCTTCTTTGTCCAGGAGAGATCTCTAAGGCAGCCATAGAATCCTCAGACAGGAGCAAAGTCTGCCCTTGCTTAGTCAGTGCTGTTACTGAGGGACTGGGAACTGCAATACAGCACACAGATGGGAGAAGAAACATACAGGAAAGATTGGTGTGCAGAAAAGGAGGGCAAAGCTACTCAATAATTCAGTGCAGCTGAGGTGGGATGACTGAAACAGCTGAGCAGGATGGCAGTTCAGCTCTCAGACTCCCAAGGTCATGAGGTTTTAATGGGAAAGATGCAGCCTGCTGAAACACTCAGACTTGTGTCAACAGCTGCCAGACAGAGCAAACAGCTATGGGATGTCCCTGCCCACGTTAAGTGCTAAATATCCATTTTGGCTTTAATACCTGAAACAGTGGGTTCAGAACTACTTTTTTTCCCCACAGTGTCTAGGTTTGAAGCATGGTTGTCCTAACACAGCAGCAGACTTTCTAACAACAAAGTAGACGATTTCTGGCTCAATTTCCTGTCAGTAAGGCTTAGGAAGGATATCTATGGATAGAACACAGTGATAAAGGAGTTGACAGAGCCATAACTTTTACCTGAAAGCCCCACTGTAGTCATAGTATTGCTCTTGGGAACTGCGTTCACACTTCTTCTGCCCAATTGAATTCCCTTTGCAGAGCTGACAGAGGGATTTGGGATAGTTGATGCCATTTGCTCCAGGAACACAGCTGGCATTGAAATAGTCACTTACAGCTAAAGGTGAAAGGAGGAACGTTTTAGCAATTAATAAATGAGATCCTAGAATTGCATTTTAACACATCTACACACTACATGTCTAAAAGCATTTAGAAGGGATAAATCATTTTGTTCTTAAAAGACAGTTTCCAAGCTCAAAAACAACACTGCAGTCTTGATCAGACCTACATCACATTTATTCTGTCTTACAAGGAGGGAACAAAACAGCAATCAGAACCACGCATGTCTGGTCCCAAGCCCGTATGGAAAGCCATTGCTGAAGAACACCTCTTTGCCCTGTAACTCTTACACAGGATCACAGAATGTTAGGTGTTGGAAGGGACCTCCTGAGATCAAGTCCAACCCCACTGCCAGAGCACAATCACCCAGGGTAGGCTGCACAGGAACATTCAGGTTGTTTAGGGATGTCTCCAGAGAAGGAGACTCCACAATCTCTCTGGGCAGAGAGTTTGTGAGCCCTGAGAGCCAGAGAGCCCTGCTCCAGGGCTCTATCACCCTCATGACAAAAGTGTCTCCTCGTGTTGAGGTGGAACCTCCTGTGCTCCAGCTTGTACCCATTGTTCCTTGTCCTGTCACTGGGCACCACCCAGAAGAGCCTGGTCTCTTCATCTTGGCACCCACCCCTGAGATATTTATGGACCTTGATAAGATCCCCTCTCAGCCTGTTGTTCTTTTTTCTTTCTTACCTCTTGGGAGGTCACATCCCATTGCTGCCAGATGTCCACTGTCAATTAGATAACCCACTGGCACATCCCAGCCTGCAGTTCTGTTGATGCCTGTGTGACATGAAGTCACACCCTTCAAGCTGTTGATGGTGATGCTGGAGTCCTTCCTTACCACAGCCACAGCATAATAAGAAGTTCCAATCTCTGCAGCATAGGAAGAAAGAGAAGCAAGTGGCATCACAGCAGCACTACAGTGAGACACACTGATTTGTGGCATCTTGTGGCTCCTCTACCCACCAGCAAGTCACACTGTTCACCTCCTTGGTGAGAACCTGCTGATGGTTAGCAAATAGCCTCCAGTATTTTTTCAGTGTGAAATGCCTTAAAGGCCACCAGCTATCTGCTCTGGCTTTGAAGGTCAGGGGATAGAAAACACCCAGTCACCTTACAAGAAGGAATTTTCTGTGATTCTAAAAAAAAACATTCCCCAGCTGCCTACAAATTTATCTTATTTTTGACAAAGCATAGCAAGTGGATGTCACTGGAGCAGCGCAGCTGATTTAATTCTCTTTTGCAGTTTGATACAACTCAAACACAAGACTTCAGGGTCAGAAACGGCCATAGTGGCATTCAAACTGACTTTGTTCAGACCAGAAATCACTAAATTTCATCCACTTTTCTCTGATTTCAGTTCAGAACCTGGTCAATGAAGATAGCCAGCCTCCGGAGCGTGAAGCCCATATGGTTTTGAAAAACTTCAGTTCAGCTCACTCACTCAGGGTCACTATTATGCATGTAGTTGGGGTGGGCTGTGTCCTGCTGTAGGTGATCCAAGTCCTTGTGGACTGAGCCTAACAAACACTCCTGAGGATGCCTTGTCCAGATCACACAGAGACCTAACAGCAAAGTAAATCCAGCTCCATCTCACAACAGAGTGGTGGGACATCACTGCCTGCAGGCTACTTCCATACCTGTTCCATCCCTGGAATCTCACAGGGTCAGTTTTAGAGGACATCTACCTCTGAACTAAAGAAATTTGTGATCCTGAGCCTTTAGTCAAGATGACTGAATTACTGTCTCAGTCCTGAAAGAAACTCAAAGCTAAGGACACACAGATAAGGAGCAGAATACATCACTTCCTTCCAGAAGGTTATGCTGTACACCATTAAAACAAAAATCTAATTATTCTAATTTATGGGATGGAGACAGAAGCCTAATAACAGTTCACGCTTTGCCATTCATTAATTTACCTGCAAAGCATGGAAGAGAGAAGATACTGAGCAGTGAGACAATAAAACCAACCAACAAAGCCAAACACAACAAAACTCAACAAACATTCTGTTACAGACAGCGACATAGAATCATAGAATTGTCAGCACTGGAAAAGACCCCAAGGATCATCTAGTTCCAACATCCCTGCCATTTTATTTTGAAGGAACTCAAAATAAAATGGGAATAGCAAAAATACATAGGAAAAACTCTTGTATTAAGTGATCTAAAAGTTATTTAGATTAGAACATACCTTGATCATATACTTCCGCAACCACAGGCTTCAGGCCATGCTCCTTTCCTGCCTGATAAATCAAACGGCCATCCAGTGTCACTGCATCTGCCAAATCATCCTGTGCAGACACAAAGGCAAAATACACTTTGAAGCTTAATTATCAGCATTTCTGGACAGCCAGAGGCAAAGCACCCAGGAATTTAAGAGAAGAGGCCCCTTCACGTGTGTTTCTCCAGAAAGTTCTTTTAAGGGCACTCAAATTTCTGAAGAACAATCACCTTTTGGGACTTTAGCACTTCAAACCTGCCCTCCTTCAGAAATAACGCAGAAGACAGTCCTGGTCCAGGATGGCTTCATTAGCATTCATAGTCCAAGGACATCATAGAAAAAGATCCTGCAGCTCTCCCATTAATTTAAGGCACACCCATCTGAGTTTTGTTCATCTCTACAGCTACTGGCCCGAAGTTTGAACATTTAAATCAGTAAACAGAGTTTTGAGATGGTACACAAATAGTTTGAAGTGATGACTTCTGGGCCTGTGAAATCTTAATGCCTCAGTGGACTCAACAGCAACCTCAGCAAACAGCCACACATCTAGGGAGAGGGGCAGCAGATGTCAGAGCATTTCAAAAAAGGAAAGCACCTAAAAAAAACTGTCCAAGGTGGGGGAGGATACACATGTGGGACATTCACTGATGGCAAGGTGTCCAATAACATGGTATCTTTTGGACTGACATGACACCAAGCTAGCTGGAATCCTGCTGCAGGTGCCAGATTGCCCTGGATAGCACAGGACTGCACTTCCCACAGCAGCAAGAACTGGCAAACTGCTCTCTGCACCTCGATCAGGTGAGCCTGGCTCTCACTGTGTACTGAACCTAGTGGAAGCCAGGAGATGGCATCTTGCACAGCGACAAGACACTGTTGAGAAAACATTCAGCAGCCTGACAATTTGCATTGCTAAGCCTGTTCTAAGATTCTAACCAAGTTTGCTTAACCTCTGGAGCAGATAATTGAGTTCGCCCATCTCATGGCAATTTGCTGAGCACTGGTGGGGTTACATTGCTTAGTATTCCACAGCCGTTTCCCACAGCCTGATCCACATGGAAAGTTTGAGAATTCTCTAAGGGATCCCTTGAGACCAGAGGTGATACATTGATGCTGATACCTACATCACATCTGAAGTCGCCCTGGAATTTGAAATATTTTACTTATTTGGCTCAAGAGAGAAAAATTACATCCAATAATTAGCTGAAACAATAGATGCCCTCATGACTGGGAGCTGAACAAAGCTTCAAGGGAACCTGGAGATGAATCGGGGTGGTGAAATATTTGCATCTTAAAGAACATGCGCAACCTTTCTGGAACAGTCAGATCTGGTGGTGAGAGCCAGAACACAGTTTAGAAACCAAGTACAGCTGGGTGGTCAAAAGGGACACCTGACAGTGAGAAGGAGGAAGAGGTTGGAGTTAAAAGGGCAGGGAAAAAAAAAAAGAGCTTCTAGAATTGATGGTGGACAGGAAGCAGAGCAGATAAAAAGGAAAGGGCTGGAGACAGAGAACGAGGACTGTATTATGTGGACATGAGATAGCACTTTCTGATTTCAAAGCTGAGCCTTTGAGCTCTGTTTAGTAGAACCACCTCCTGTCAATAGCTTGTGTATAGAGTGTATAAACCAGATGAGAGGACAGAAAAACTCACAGAATGGCTTAGGATGGAAGGGACCTTAGACATCATCTACTCCAACCTCCCTACCATGGGTAAGGGACACCTCTCAATCAGACTTGGCTGCTCAACGCCTCATCCAACTTGTCTTTGAACACTCCCAAGGAGGAGGCATCCACAAGCTCCCTGGGCAGCCCATTCCAGAATCTCCCCACCCTCGTACTGAAGAGCTTCTTCCTAAGACCCAGTCTAACCCAGCTCTCTCTTAGCCTCAAACCATTCCCCTTTGTCCTGTCTCTAGAAGCCTTTATGAAAAGTTCCTCTCCAGCCTTTCTGCAGGATCCCTTCAGGTATTGGAAGGCAGCTCTAAGATCCCTCAAGAGTCTTCTCTTCTCTTGGTTGAGCAGCCCCAGTACCCTCAGCCTATGTTCGCAGCAGAAGTATTCCAACCCTTGGATCAAATCTGTGGTCCTCTGCTGGACTCTCTCCATCAGCGCTGTGTCCTTCTTATGCTGGGGATATCAAAACTGGACGCAAGACTGGAGGTGAAGTCTCAGCAGAGCAGAGTCAAGGGGCAGAATCCCCTCTCTTGCCCTGCAGCCACCACTCTCTTTGATGCAGCCCAGCACACAGTTGCCTGCTGGGCTGCATGAGGGCACTGCTCACTCACAGAGAGCTTCTCATCAACCAACACTCATCGGCCAACCAAGGGGGAACTTCTTTACTGTAAAGGTGACAGAGCACTGGAACAGGCTCCCCAAACAGGTTGTGGCGTCTCCTTCTCTGGAGACTTTCAAGGCCCATCTGGATGCATTCCTCTGTGACCTGAGATAGACTACGTGGTCCTGCTCTGGGAAGGGGGTTGGACTCGATGATCTCTTTGGGTGCCTTCCAACACCTAACATCCTGTGAACACTCCCAAGTATCTTTCTTCAGAGCTACTCTCAAACCATTCTGCTCTCAGCCTGTTTTTGTGCCTGGGGTTGGTCTGACCCAGATGTAGGTCACTGCACTTTGAGCAGCTGGCACTGGCCCACTTCAGGTGCCTGTTGAGATCTTTCTGGATGGCAACCCTGCCCTCAAGTGAGTCCAGTGCACCACACAGTTTGGTGTGGTATTTAACACAAAGTAGTTCATAGGTTATAGACCTCCCCTTTAAATGTGCAGTCACTGCTGAAGGGACAAGCCAGCAACAGTCTGGGTTTGTTTTTTTTTCCCAGTTTCCTACCAAACATTTGCCAATACATTTAGAAGAGGCCAGGATTTTTCCATGTTTGACTTTTTTGGAAGTCTGAGTGCACACGGTAATACCTTGTTAATTATTTTCAGAGGGATTTAATTTCTGTGTGTCACAGCACTTGAGAATTACGTACAGAGGTGTTTAAAGGCCTGTTGAAGAATAGCTCTGGGTCACATTAAATGTTGTCAGGCTCCTTAGTTTAATATTTAAACATTTCTCAACTTTTAAATACCTTCAAAGAGTTTTGCCTTTATCCATCTGCTAACACACTCACAGGACTAAGTCCAAGGTACACAGTGTTATAAATGAGGAGAGCTGTTTCCTCAGGCATTGCATCCCACTCCCTTTTTGGCCTCAAAGGGCAGAGTTCAGTGAAGATGTGGGCTTAGGGGTCCACACAGACCTGCACAGACCAGGTCAGCTTGACCATCTAGTGGATTATTAGCACAAGAAAAACAGGGTCTGAAGAACAAAGCCTTGTCTTACAGTGAAGATTCACTCAACCAGAAAGGTGCTCATTGATGCTACTTGCCTGCAGGTCTTTGAGTCCAGCTAATCAAGTTTTATAGGAATGCCAGGCTCTAGATAAGTGCCTACTGTTTGCAGTGCTCCCAAATGGAGTTCTGTGTCCACTCTGTTTCAGAAACACTCACCAGCCTTTTTAATAACCTGCTCTGCAGAGTCTAACAGGTCCCTCTATGGAGTGCAGCCATCGGCCAAGCAGTTTTAGGAAGATCTGACATTAGGAAGCATTTCTTGTCTAGTCTCAAGGTAAGATCCATGTATGTTTTGGTATCTCCTCCTAACATTCTTCAATACAGCCTTGATGCCCTTGCTCAAGAGCAGTGTTTATCAAGATGCAATGCAGCAGTTTTAGCAGAGAACTCTTCAGCTTCTGTTGACAAAAAATTACAAGATCCCAATTTCTGAAACATGTTCCTTTTCCCTGGCCACACAATCACCTTTCTCATCTCCCTTCAACGGTTCTGCCAGACCTCATTTCCTGTCCTTGACAGGCCGCGTCCCCTCAACAAAACTCTGATTTTGGGACATGTCTACCAAGGATACAAAAAGTAGTATTTATGAACAGAGTCAGCCATCCTCTCCTTCCACCACACCCTCTGCCACCCAAGACAACAATCATTACCTGCCTCCGCACTTCCTCCAATTTGTTCCTCCCACCACCTCCCCTCTTAGAGAGGGGAAAATTTTCCATAGGTAATTTTGCAAAGCCACATGTTTACAGTGGTTAAAACCTGCCTCAGAGCCATGCTCCTTTTGGAGACTGGGCACAGCTGGATTAACAGAGCTGGGTCTGCATGCCCTTTCCTCACCCTGGTTGCTGCTTTGTCCTCCTCTTGTGCTCTGGTATTGGGAGATGTGATTCAGCTTTACATTCATCTTGTCTCTACATACAGTAATTTCCACCACGGGACACCAAATTGGGAGTTTGATCCAGGGTTTATTAAAATACAATCTACTTAGAGGTTCAGCAGCACAGTTTTAACTACTGTCTGCATCTTACAGCTCCATCCCTTCTGAAATATCTGCTAAATAAATCTGACACAATGCCCAAATCAAAGATTAGCATTTGGAAGGACATATTTGAGACTTCTGCTACATTCCTAATGACAGGCCATATGTGATCAGCCAAACAGATGACACAGGGTCATTCTGGTGCTCACGTTCATATCTGTACCTTTATGTCTTCTATCAAAAACATACATCCTTTGGGTTTTGACCTGAATGTGCCAGGAAGCATACGGACAGCTACCAGGACCAGCTCACTCACTGCAGAGTGTGGACATCACCACTGGGTTATTATTAGGCACAGGAGGAAATCAAATCTATAACACTGCTGTCACTCACAACTCACCTTGATCATCTGGGTGCAGTTAGCAGCTGATCCTCCCTTTGTGCACTCCAGAGAGGGAAGAATGCCCACCCCACCAAAGGCCTTACTCATGTCACTACACTTGGAAAATTCCTGCTCAGAGACAGTGCACCATCGGACACGATCCAGGCTGAGAGCTGAAAACAACAGAAAGTATTGCAGAACACATCAGTGCCTTTATAACAGACTTTCCTGTTTAAAGGTTCCCAAAGGCTCACCCTGTAATTCCACTCCTCTCCCCAAACCACAAAGGAATCAAGGTTCTTTCAACAGCCAGTCTTTACAGATGCTTCCTACTTGCCTTCAGATTAAGATGAATGCCCAAGATTTTTGGACTGAAAACAGGATCCATGCAAACCTAGCTAAGCTCAACAAGGCCAAGTGCAAGGTTCTGCATTTGGGTCAGGGGAATCCCAAGCACAAATGCAGTCTAGGCATTTAGCAGATTGAGAGCAGCCCTGCAGAGGACAATCTGGGGGTACTGGTGGATTGAAAAAATGAATATAAGGCAGCAATGTGCACACACAGCCCCTGAATGTCCATCTCATCCTGACCT
The DNA here is from genome assembly GCA_013399775.1 of Semnornis frantzii. Classification (NCBI taxonomy): domain Eukaryota; kingdom Metazoa; phylum Chordata; class Aves; order Piciformes; family Ramphastidae; genus Semnornis; species Semnornis frantzii. Next base: position 5,760 of record VWYK01085562.1, on the reverse strand, counting down.
GCATCAAATGAAGTGTGGCCAGCAGGTTAAGGTATTTGATTCTTTGTCTTCTACTCTGCTCTCATGAGACCCCATCTGAACTACTGTGTCCAGCACTGGGATACAGATCTGCTTGAGTGGGTCCAGAAGAGGGGCATGAAGATCATCAGGGGGCTGGACCTGCCCCCCTGTGAGGACAGGCTGACAGAGTTGGGGCTACTCAACCTGGAGGAGGTTCCAGGGAGACCTTACAGTGACCTTCTAGTAGTTACAGGGGGGCTACAGAAAAGCTGGGAAGGGACTCTTATCAAGCAGACAGGATAAGGGGTAGTGGTTTTGATTTAGATCAGGTATATGGAAGAAATTCTTCAGGATAAGGGCGGTGAGACACTAGAACAGGGTGCCCTGAGAAGCTGAAGATGCAGCCTCTCTGGAAACATTTAAGGCCAGGTTGGATGAGGCCTTAACAGCCAGGCCAAATGGAAGGTGTCCCTGCCCATGGCAGAGGGACTGAAACTAGCTGATCTTAAATGTCACCTCCATTCTATGCTTATTTAAAATGATACACACTTTGAACCCTAAGAGGTTGTACAAAGCCAACTGTGTCTCAGGCATTCAGTTAGTACCTGGAGTCCTGCCTCAGTTCTTTTTGGTCTGAAGGAAAAAAAAAAAAACAAACCCTAATCTTAGGTGTCAAGAGTCTTGCCACTAGGCTTATTATGAAAACCAGAAAAGTAAACCTGTCCCTTCAAAACGCTCTTTCATAAGAGGTCATTTCCACAGTCAGGAAAGAGGAGGGTGGGAACATGAATGAAAAGACTCAAGCTTAGTGGAGGAGATTCCATTAACCAGAGAAGAAAGGTGGCTTTCAGCAATGCTTCTAAGCACCAAAGCTGCGATGCCTGCATTGCTTTGGTAAGCATCATGGCATCCTGAGCAAAGAGTGCAGCTGTACATGCAACGCACAGGCAAGCAAGGTTTGTGCTGATAAACCAGCACAGATCATTTTTGTAAGCAGAGGGCACCACACTCCATGGCTTTGCTACAATTTAAATGTTTGAGTTGAGAGACTTCTGTTTTTTGTCCTGTGGTTTTCCAAAAACTCTAACTGGCTCTTCATTTTCCTACTACAGTCATGAGGTGGAGATACCACATCTAACTTTACAAGTTCACTAGAGCTCAAGAGTAGCTATGCACATTTTCTGACTCAGTGACTGCAGACTAAACAAGACTGGTAATACCACACTGCTTGTTTTGTACCTGACAATGAATCAGAGGCTCTGGCTTGTTGTTCCACTGCAACTCAGAGCCAACTCCACTGCTGTCAACAAACATGAAGTCAGACTTGGAAAGCTTACAGGACATTTTTATGGCAGCATATTCTAGCAGACGGAGAAACAACTGCCCATATCTGAGATGCAAGAATTCTGAGAATCAAGATGGTTAGAGAAGCACAACAGGGTCATAGTAATAAGGCACTTCACGGAAGCCTAACATTTACCTCATTTACCTTGGTGAATTTTTTACCACTGATTTACTGAGGCAAGAAGAACAACCTAGGTTTTAACTGATAAAGGGGCTTGGGTTTTAGTTCCTGTAAACACGAGCAAGTGGAAATTAACCCAGGGTCTCAGCATCTCAGTATGCATGGCTAAGTGCCACTCTTCAGCCTCAGCATTCTGACTGTTGATATAAAGACACAGGATAAAGGGCATGAACTATATGAAGAAATCATGAGCCACATACACCTTAAACAATTTGGCTCTATTTCAGCCAAAATAGTGACACAGTATGAATGTCTTGGGGTTTTTCCTCACTCCTCTGGAAGAGGCAATGAATTTGTACCTTCCCAAACTGAAATGCATTACAAGAAGAGGCAAAAGGAAAACCAGATCTTGGGCAATTTCCCCTTTCCTTCCTTACAAGTAACCCACCTGAAGTGGGTTTGAGCACAGGCAAGGTCTGTAGCCAGCTTCTCTTCCTAATGCCAACCAAGTATACCTTAAGCAGCCGGTCAGTTTCTGAACCTGAGTTCATTTACAATTTCCTTGTTTCTATCTGGCAACTTCCATCTGAAATCAGGTCCCAAACACACACCTACCTTTGCTGCTAGCATACACCCAATTAACTCATTTGCTGAAAGTAAGGGCACTCTATTGGGTAACAAAGATCAAATGTTACTACTCTCTCAAGGGTTTTCAATAGGAATGATAGAAGAAAAACAAAAATAAAGTAGGTTAATCTTTGGAGAACTGTGCAGTGCTCCAGCAACAGCATCCACACCTCTGGTGAAATTAAAAGCATTTGCCCTTAGCGAGGGACACGACAAAGGCAACATGTAGCATGGAGCATGATAAATGGAATGAGGCAATTATTTCTCTTTTGATCAAGTAAGGATCAGAGAACTGTTCATACTTGTGAGGAACAGGACACCACTGAACCAGGAGCAGATTCAGTGTTGAGGGAAGACAACATCTGACGCCAACGAATCAAAGACATACAAGGTGCTCAGCACAGCTTTTCCTTTCTTCTACTCCTCAACTTTTTTCTATTTCTCATCCTTGTCATATGAGATTGGTTCTGAAATGTTTTTTGATTCCCTCTGTTCTCTCACCTCACAAAGAAGTCAACCTCTCAGACAACATAGCATAGTAAAAGTTTTTGGAGAGCACTTACCGACAGGAAGGAGGAAAAGACAGAAGACATCTCTGGAGTTCTTCATAGTGAACATGTTTGGATTTGTGCTCTTCTGGTCTTCAGAACCCGCAGAGATCAAGTTTTCTTCAGATGTGCTCTCCTCAGCCTGCTCTTCGGTGAAGATTAGCAGCATTCAATTGCAGGTGCACTTTGTTCAACACTTCAGCTTGCTTACCTTGGCACACATCACCTCCTAATGACCACGAGGTAAAAAAAGCCTACCTCTCTTCACACTGCCCCTCAACTTGTAGGAAAAAACAAAAAAAAAATCAGACTAGGAAATTGCAAAATATCTGAGGCACCAATGAGGTTGTTACTGCTGCAGCACCACCTAAAGCCTTAAACAAACAGCTGCACACAGACCACAAGGGGTAAAGACAGGGCAGCACAAGAAAATCCTCATTTTGAGTTCTGTCTGTTGCCTATATCTTGGGATTGAGGAAGGAAAAGTAGAATGTCAAGCTAAGCACTTTACCTGAC